>JAEQBH010007702.1:0-160269 GCA_016808115.1 Tetrastigma voinierianum | reverse complement strand
TTGGTCCTAAGGTTTTAAGCATGTCATTGTTTTGACCGAGGATGTGCTTGATGGTAATTGATTGGAGTATCAATTTGTGTGTTCTAATGGATTGGGTATGTGATGCGTTTGTGTATAAACAAGGCCATTGCATGGCTTGTCTATTAGCTTAGCTTCAGGACATGTTATGTCACATCTCGCCTAGAGGATACCGTAAGTCATCGCTGATTAAGGATGACTCATGGAATGTCAATGTATGTGTGTATAAATATGTTGACATGAATTGTGTGATTTATTTGGAAATTGTATGTTAATTGATATAATTGTCCAAATGATACATGGGTGATATGCATGAGTAGAGTTGTTCATATAGCATCCATCAAAGTATATGTGACATGATATATAAATAGGGTAATGACATATTGCTTTTGCATTTGTGCACTAAGACATCGTGACATGAATGGAGGTGCATGGTTTTAAATCATTTATCATTCTTGGTAAATAACCTAACCCTACCTTCTATTTTATGTTCTTTCCTTTCAATTGTCACAAATGTAAATAAGAAACTTGCTGATCAATAATCCTCATCAGAATAGAATCCCCAGAAAGTTTTTAATTCCGCTCGATAAGCTGGGGACGCTCCGATCTTCTGAGATTTGATCGTTATCCCCTGCCAACAGATCATAGGCCCATTCATACCTAAGCATTGCTCCCCCAAGTTCTTTAGCCTTCAAGCAAGTAGACTCACGTAAGGCCCCCGACAGCCTACTTTGTTTCTATTCACATCTCATGTCTAGCATGTCCTCAGAGCACAAGATAATTTTTAAGCTCTTTAAAGACAAAAACCTGATTTAATTCCACTATTTCGAGACAAACTGCTGTATGTTGAAAGTGGGTCTTCCGCACTAAATATATTGCTGGTGGCACCTCGACAAATACAAAGCCAGATTAGTTGCCAAAGTGCTTTCAAACAAACCCCGGCATTGATTTTTCGGATACTTTTAAATTCGCTGGTTAAACCAATTCACTATCGTAAATTATTTTCTCCCCCGGCCAGTATACTGGATGGGAGATTCACCAAGTTGATGATAATAACAATGCTTTCCCGAATCCGAGAGATGATGAGACTGCTTTTAATGGCTCAACCGTACCGGGTTTTGAAGATCCCCTTCGCACCATTTTGTTTAGAACTCAACAAGGTTTATATGGCCTCAAGCAAGTCTTGCCAGCTTTGGTTCGGATTGCCTTAATCTCACTCTACATTATTAGAGTTTTCTTACCCTTCTATTTGCTCCTTACTATTTTTGCTCAGATAATGGCTGCATGCTCTTTGTCCTTGTGTATGGGGACAATCATTGTGGAGGATTCTATCGCTATTCATATTTCTCATTCACCGACAAGTCCTTTTGCCCTCAAACTTTGGGATGTTCATCGCTCGATTTCAGGTACTACTGACTAACGCCCTCGCTTCATTATCTCAAGCAAACTAAAATATGCCAACGACCATTTACCCAAACAACATGCTCATTTCTGAAGCCTGTTCTACTCTCTATGAGTTTAGCTAATAAATCTTGCCAGATGATAGCTCACCTTTCTCTCAACCGTGAGATCGTAAGTACTATAGGTCTCCCCGCATCTAAATCATACCGCCTGATATTTCCTTTGTCGCGGAACAAATCTTAGCCAATTTTGCATGCCCTCGTTACAACACACCTGGTAGCCTCAAAAAGAATTCTCCTTCATTATATAAAAGGACTCTCGATTATGGCATTTTTTTCCAAATTCTGCCTTAAGTTTGGAAGGCTTTTCTCGATGCCGATCGGCAACAAATCTTGATGATCGAAACCAATGAGTACCCTTGTCTTCTTAGGACCAAATCTCATTACTGAGTTCAAAGAAGCAAAATGTAGTGGCTTGCCTGGCATGTAGTCCAATATAGAGCCCTTGCCGTAACCCAAGTACCAACTCTGTTTGGGTGCGTAAAACTACTTTATGAGTTTGAATTTCCCTTCAGCCACACCTCCGTTGTTGTGGTGATAATGTCGAGCCCAAGCACTTAATACAATCCAAGACATCATGCCGTAAAGAAGCACAGCTGAGTTAGATATTCATTTTTCAAATCCGTAAACTCGAATCGCAAATTGGAAGTCCCATATCTCTTATGATCATCAACCAACCTGATTTGTTTACTAAGCCACTTCCCTTTTGAATGATTTTCCTATTTATGTCAAGCAAGTTTTCAGATCTCCCTCAATCGCCTGAGGGGGTATATTAACGAATGCGATGTCGATAAAGATTCCGATAGACCTATACCTAAGCATCATGATCGTATCTTCCAAAACTAAATCAGGAAGATCATACACCCGAGAAGCATGTTATACACTCCCTCGCTAACTAACATCAATATGCTGAAGACTCCCTGCAAAACAAGTTGCCTTCTTCTCTTATAATGATTCCATCGCTTGTATATGTAATAAGTTCCTTTCCTCTTCGTAATTTCGAATCCTCTCAGAATCATATTCATTACAAAGGATAAAATAGTCTTTCGCCTTCAGATGTTCTTATCACACACAAAAACTTAGGGGAATACGTGAATATTAAAGGGCCTAATATGCTGCACTCATAGGCCGGACAACTTAGCCCAATTACAATCTTCATCATCCCTTTTTGATTTTGCATTCACGCATGCAATGGGTATTAGGAAACTTCACTCAAGTACATCAACAACAACTTAATTAGTGACACCCATTTACTTGTGTATAAATTCCTTTTACGCTCAATCAAGTAAACCGCATCAATCAAATCTTTGTTAACCACTCATTAAAAACTCCACACAAGATATATCAAACACCGATCTTAGCTTCTTACACTTCTTCACATGGCATCTAATCCAACCAAATGAATCTGGCTGGATGTTCTTCAACTTACAACTAGTCCATGAAATGGTCAGAGAAAAGACAGCTGCAAGTAATCATATGACCGGGATCTATATCGTCATACAATTACATCATGATTTCATGAAGAGCTTGATCCATGTGACAAATATAATTACATCCCAAGAGAGCCACGGCACCATCCAAAGATGCATGTACCGTAGTGCCAGCCTAAGCATCAGGATGCAAAATGGTATATGGAAGTGTTGTCGTGCCCAAACAAAAAAGAATATATATGCTTCCAAATGGTAAATGTTGTCGCCAGCCACCGACATTTTTCCTTTTCTCCATGATGTGTTTCATACTAATCGTCTTCTAGTATATATATTATATATACATGCAATGCAAATACCAATTAATTTGGCAATTTGGGAAAGGCTTCTTTGTCTTTGGTCGATGCAAGGTATAAAAAGGCTGATGCATGTGAGCACTAGAGTCACCACCATATTCAAACATTTGACAGTTAAGGAATATGTCACGCAAAAGCCGTGAGCCGCTACGACTCGAAAAACCGCCAACATTCAATAAAAACTGCTCCCACCTTTATAAATCTATTCTTGATCCAAATTAGTGCCCGCCAAAGAAGTAAATATTGAAAAAGGTGGAAATCCACCACTGCTCTGTCAAAAGTAGTATAAAACCGTGAAATTTTTTTAGTACACAGCCTTGCTGAGACCGATTCTAACTTAATTTGGAAAAATATTTGTTAGGAAATGGTTTCTGGGCCCTCATACCGCTTATTTGATCGGGAAGCTTCATGCAAAAGTATGACGTTATTGCCAAATTAATGTCACTCTTTAAATATTTCGACAGATATAATCGGTGGTAGTCTCCAGTCACGCCCCGATGTTCGATCAGGATCTGGGCTTTATCAAGACAATATGTCCTAACTCCTCCTATAAGACTTAGTGCAAAGGTGACATATAATATATTTGCACAAAGTAAAAGCACACATAATCTTTACTTGGTTTGGCAACCACTATCGCCCACGAGGCTATGCCCTTTCCGACAGTAAGAATTTCCACTGATTTGATTCAAGGTTTATCATTACTCTTATGTAGTACGAGACTCCCTCTCTACCCACGGCCCTTCTTGAAACCTAGTGGGATTACGAAGGAACTCCCTCCATTCCTCTCTCTAAAGCATCGCACACCCATACCTATATTATATCAATATAAGATGAATAAAATAAAGAACATCATCTTTCAATTAAAGCGGTGAAAGCGCTTTAAGGTGAAATACCCCAATGTAGTATCTTACACTATACCACCTCAAAGATAAGCTCGACTTTCACTGCTCTTCTTCAAGCTCCGCTTCTGAAAATCTATGTTGCGAACTTCTAATGCCCTAAATTTATAGCCTTGCTAATTAGTCTTAGAAGTCTAGATACGGTTGAATCATTTTCCTAATATGACTCCAACCCCACCTTCTATTTTATGTTTTTTCCTTTCAACTGTCACAATGGTAATAGGAAACTTGTTGATCAAGAATCCTCATCAAAATAGATCCTAGAAAGTTTCTAATCCTGGTTTGAAAGCTTAGATGTCTAGATCTTCTAAGATTTGATTGTTATCCGCTTGCCAAATAGATCTTAGCCCATCTACATTTGCTCCTAAGTTCCGCCTCCAAGTCAAGAACTCATGTGTGCCCCACGGCTGCCCTGTTTCCAGTTAGGACATCTCATGTCTAGCACATCCCTACAACATAGGATAGCCTTAGTCCGAACTACAACCTGGTCCTATTAAGGACTTTTACTTCTATTTCATATCAAATCTTCATTAATTTCGACCAAGTAGCTACCTTCAGAGAACCCTTTAAGATATGAAGATGTGGAAAATTATATCAAACTCCAACATTCTCCCCTTGTCTATATTTTCAACAAAAATACCCCTTTAAAGAATGAAGACACACACTCTTGCTCCCCTTATTTTCTCCCCCATTTTTTTTTTTTTTTTTTTTTTGTATGGAAGGAAGGACAAATGCCTTAAAGGTCCGGACTTCCCATGTGGCTTATCGTGAACCCGGGGACCCCATCTAGTCCACATTGCATACCCCCCAAGGATTACTGTAGTGATTCATACCTTGAAGCATCCAACCCTTTGGTGAAAATGTCGGCTAGTTGATCTTTAGTGGATATGTGCCTAAGATAAATGATTTTGTCCTCAACCATGTTCTAAATGTAGTGGTGCCCTATGTCATTCTGCTTGGTTTTCGAATGTCAAACTGGATTTTTCGAGATATTGATAGCACTGAGGTTGTCACAGTAGAGTGTTAGGACTTCTCCAAAGTCTCCATAGTCTTTAAGAATATTTTTCATCCAAATGATTGTGTGCATCCACTACCAATTGCTATGTTTTCGACCTTGGCTGTGGAAAGTGATATACAGTTTTTTTTTTTGTTGAATTAAGACACAAGGCTATTTCCAAGGAAGAAACACCCACCAGAAGTACTCTTTTTTGTCATCCGAGCTTCCAGCCCTATCAACGTCACAATATCATACTAGGCTAGATGTGGTGTCTCGGGTCTACCAGATACCATAGTCTCGCTATTTCACTGACACATTTGATAATCTTCTTGACTGCTAGAAGATGACTATCCTCGGGGCTTGCTCGGGTCTCTCTCTCACAAACTCCCATGGTATAAATATACGCTTAGGACGGGGTTTGCATTCAGGTACAACAAGCATCCAATCATGCTTTTATAGAGAGCAAGATCAACACTATTCCTCGTCATCTTAGTAATCTTGTCACGGGTCCCTAACAGGTCCTTCGACTGCTCTTTATACCAAGTTCAACTCAATGACTGTGTTCTTAGCATGTTTTTCCTATGAGATAAAAAATCCATGACTTGATTTGTCGTACCTTCAAAAAGTATGTAAGTTCTCCGACCAAGCTCATTTCAAATTCTCAGGCTCATGTGTCTCTTACAAACTCCACCAGTGTTGGGACGTGGACCAGTCACTATGTCACCCACAAATATTTGAAGGGCAATTACTTGCTTTTGACTTTTCCAAGTGAAGAGAGTACAATCTGCTCCCCCTCTCGTGTAACCACCTTTTAGGAGGTATTCCGTGAGTCTCTAATACAAAGCTCCTGGAGCTTGTTTTATCCCATAGAGATCATTTTTTAGTTTGTAAACATGATTAGAGTGAAGGAGATCTTCAAACCCTTTAGGTTAAGCTACAAACACTTCTTCATGTAGACACCTACTTAAAAGCCCTTTTGACACCCCGATTCATACCCTTAACTCGAGGTGTGTATAAATGCCAATAGTATCTAATTGACTCAAGCTAAGTACTGTGCAAATGTCCCATCAAAATCTACTCCTTCACTTAAGTGTATCCTTGAGCAACCAGACAAGCTTTGTTTCTAGTGATGTTTCCCTCTTCATCTGTCTTGTTCTTGAAGATCCACTTGGTCCCAATTATATCTGCATATTAGGGCTTTGGAACTAAATCCCAAACTTCATTATGTCCGAACTGTGATAGTTCTTCCTTGATAGCCTAGATCCAAAACTCATCGTTTGGAGCCTCCTTGTAATTTTTTGGTTAAATTGTGGAGGTGTAGCAGCTAAGGCTAAGGCCTATCATTTCTTTGTGGTTTGTATTGGGAACGCCTCTTGTCCAGACACTCACTTCTAGATCTCCCAAAATATCAATGGTAGGATGGTTTTTATGAATCTTCTTATGGCTCTCGAATTGATGTCAGAGTGTTCAAAGACTATCATGGTCATCATCCTGGCTATGTAGGAGTCCCCATTGTCCAGACATTAGCTATAACCGGGTGCTCAATGGATGGTGGAGCATCTTTGGGATTGTTTAGAGTCTTCTCCACTTCAAGAATTGACACAATAGGAGGATCTTCTGGTCTAGATGTTTCACTTGATGGAAGATAATCATCAACTTGCACATTAGTTGATCTTATCACACCTTGGTTTTTATTGTACACCCTATGCACTACTGCTTGTGTAGTACCCTAGAAAGACACCTTCATCCCTCTTAGCATTGAACTTCCTTCTTGGTTTCCTGTCATTCAAGATGTGGCAAGGACTACCAAATTTATAAAGATGTTTCAAATTTGGTTTCTTTCCATTCTAGATCTCATATGATGTTTTGAGAGTTCCCAGACTTCAGATAGATTCGAATTTGAGAAGCAGCATGCTGTATTTTTCACGTCGCCAAAATTAGTTGGGGACACTCTTAGCTTTTAACATGACTCGGGCCATTCTTGCGCAGTTCTTTTCTTTGCTTTCAAACTACTTCATTTTGTCAGGATTTTTAAGTGCTAAGAACTCATGTTCTACACTATTCTTCTTGTAGAAATTTTCTAAACAAGGAGCTTTTGAATTCCTACCATGATAACTCCTTATTCTACTTATCTCTGTGAGTCTATTGTTGTGCCCTCCTTGCCGGCCTTTTCCTATTCAGCTATTCAAATGCTTCTTAATTGATTTGGTTTCGAGGAAATTCTACTGTGTTGAACCTAGAAGTCATCTACACATACATATACATACACCTTTTCCAGCAATGCCTTTATTTGCATTATATTGATGTGGACCAATTCCATAATCAGTAGTAGAGCCTAGCTGAGACTATGGTGAGGTGTTCAAAATTTTTCCCTAGTCGGCATCGTCCACACATTTTTTCAGGTTCTCCTTTGAGATTTGGGACGTCCCTGATAGTTTTTACAACAATTTTATTTCTGAGGCTATTATGGCTTACATGTCCCATTCATTTGGGCCAAAGGTTAGTTTCGTTTTGAACTGTGGCCAAGCACGTGTTCAAACTTGCAAGTAGATAGTGCTATCTCGACGTACCTATTTCCTTCCACATGATCTATCACGATCCCGGTCTAGGGACAATATGTAACACTCAAATTCTTACCTAAATGGTTTGATACCATGTTTAGTGGGTATATCAAAAGTAATAGTATATTTATCCGTATCAAAATAAAGATAAAAACAAAAGTAGGAATACGATAAGTTAAATTACAAAAATAAAGAAGTATTCGAGCTATTGTAAAATAACATAAATTGATTTGCAAAATATTAGAAGAGTTGAGGACCAAAAGTGAAATAAAAAGGGGATAAGATCAAATAGGGACAGATCATGATAAGACCAAAAGAAATATCTCATTTTGGTCTTGGAGAAAGAGAGAGCAAACACAGATAAGAGAGAAGAAGAAGAAAAAGAAGAAGAGGAAGAGAAAAGAAAAGAAGAAAGAAGGAAAAGAAAAGAGAAGATCACAGGTATGGAATTACTAAATTTGAGTATGGATACATGTCTTAATGTAGTGGAATTACTAAAGCGAAATATGGATACATGTCTTGGGTTGTAAGGATTTGTGTTGTTTTGGTCTAGAAAGGTTAGATACATAGTTTGGAACCTTATCTTGTGTATGGTTTGGGTTTGGAAACTCCCAATCTCATTTCTTGTTAGGATTAAGTTGAGAAGAGCTTTAAGGATCCTAGATATGTGTTTTAGGAAGGGTCTAGTTGCAAGTTGAACCAAGAAAATTCCCGCTTTCGATCATATGCAGCTGACCTTAGAACGCTTGGGTCAGAAATAAAGGAATCTGGAAGTAAGTCCTTCGATAAATGTAGCCACATCAATGAACTTGGATGTTAGGCTTTGAATCTATCAATTTGACCTCTGTAGACTAAGTTAAAGTCCTTTTACTGAGGTCAGCCTAGCTAAATCTGGCCGGGTCAGTTCTGCCACCCTGTCAACTAGCCAGACCTTAGAACGGCTCTTTTTGAGTAATAAATAAAGGGAATTTGCAGTAATTCCTTCTGGTAATTGCAGCTACATCAATGAACTTGATGTTAGGCTTTGAATCCCTCAATTCGACTCTTGTAGACCAAGTTGTGGTCTTTTTACCCTGAACAGTCTAATAGACGAGAGGTCAGCCATGTAGGCTCGCCCCAACAGGCCTGCATCTCATGCAACAGAGGTCAGCACACCCATGCAGTAGAGGTCAGCACACCTCATGCAACAGAGGTCAGCAGACCTCATCCTCAGAGGTCGGCCAGACCTCATCCCTGAGAGAGGTCACTGTCGGTTCAGTCACTGTCCGGGCTGACTACGCATGACCTCCAACTTCTGGGCGTCATATCTCCTTCATTTGAACTCCGATTTGTGTTCTTGACTCTATGGAAGCCCATTGAGTCAAGAATACATTCATATGCCTGAGGAGGATATTATATGTCAGACCAAGGTGCTGGGATCGAGCTCATCCGAGGTCAGGTCAGTTCTAGCTCGTGCCGCCTCGCCCGGGCTGACTACGCATGATCTCCAACTCGAAGGTCATATCTCCTTCGCTTGAATCCGATTTGTGCTCGGACTCTATGGAAAGCCATTGAGTCAAGAATACATTCATATGCCTGAGGAGGATATTAGATGTCAGACCAAGATGTTGATCGAGCTCGCCATAGCCGCCGCCTCGCCGGCCCAGTCAGCTATTCTCGGTTGACTCACGCACACCTCCAACTTAAGGTCATATCTCCTTCGCTTTGAACTCCGATTTTGGTGTTCTTGACTCCTATGAAAGCCCATTGAGTCAAGAATACATTCATATGACTGAGGAGGATATTAGATGTCAGGACCAAGAGGTTAGACCGGAGCTTCTACTGAGGTCAGGTCAGCTCAGCCGCCAGTCACCAACTGGTTTACTACGCATGACCTCCACCTTCATGCTTATAATCTCCGTCCGAACTCCTGGACATTCGAGTGTTCTAGACTTCATGGAAAGCCCATTGAGTCAAGAATTCATCAATAGACAGCTTGATAAGATTGGAACTCATATTAGTTCTGGAAAACATGAAAAACAGTAGGCACTAAGAGGTGTTATGAAGTTATTTATATATAATGAGATATGGAAATGTAAAGATATGAATAATGATTGTATATATATCACATACGATTACCGAATTTAATAATAATTATTTTAATATGAGATATATACTGAACATAAAATACATATTGATTGGGTTCGTTTAGAACCTGGTAGAGGGATAGATGGGCATGCCTATTAGGGAAAACTGGCAAAGATGTTCGATATTTGCAGGCCCCGCTGGGGGTTTACAGAGCATCCCGTTTGATCACGGTGGCCCCTAGTGTCACGCCTTCAGTTCTTATAGATGGTCATTGTCTCAGACAATGATACACCTTCGGGCTCCTTATAAACCAAACGTTTTCACACGCCGCAGCGGCTAACGCCTCGCCCTTATATTTCCCTCAGATCCACTTCTAAGGTTTACATGCAGACATGAAACATAAAAAGAAAGTGATCAAGTATATGCAATGAAATGCAAGAGAATAAAATGATATGATAGAAGATAGCATCATATGCGATGATAGTATATGCTATAAGAACAAGAAGTAAAGTACAAGATGACATGAAAAATATATGGATGATGATAAGAAATGAAACTGGTTATGAAAAGTATCTATATATGAGAAATGATAAGAATCAGAATGTTATATGCTAAGTATGCATTTAGAGAAGTATGGTGACCTTAATGTAGGTCATCCATGTGTATGTTAATTCCACTTACATAAAGCTAGCACGGTAAGAAACCAAATCCGTAGCATTAAGAGGGAAAACCAGAGGATTGTGGCAATCCACATCACAGTCAAAGGCCACACATCAATAGTGCCCACCGGAAAGACTTTAGGTCTATTTTTGTATATGAAATTCGTAGTCTCAATAAATATTGTAAATGTTGTGGAACACTTCCATATATGGAGCTTGTATATATATATATTTTGCACTCGTCGCACGTAATATAATACAAGTTAATTGTTTAACATTATATGAATGAACTAGCTAAAGTTTATATGTGAAAAAAAAAAATGACCTACTTGACACCCTATGCTCATTGGGCCACAATACATTTGTTCCTGGTGAGCTCTCTAACAAATCTTGTCAAAGGCCAATTGACTCCATACATCAAGTTAGCTGTCATCACGGGCAGTAAAGTAATATCCCTTAATTTTGGTAACCTAGAGTCATTTCAAGGACCTTTGTCCCTGAAGACTCTTCCTTTTCGCACCATTCCCAAAATTTCAGCCTAAACTAGATAGAAGAACGCTGATAGCAACCATCATACATTCATATGTCAGTGAGCTTCCACTATCAAAGTAATTCACCCTTTGTTCTATTTCAAATTTCTTAGAGAGTAAAAATAACAACATGGATCTTAGTTTTCCTTTTTATCCAGGTGGAAGCTTTTGACCGACGTTCTCCTTACTCTCTTCTTTGGTCCATTTGTAAATCAAGGAAGGGACGTCCGATGTGACCCATTTTTGACAAGAATAGCATATGACTTCATTGCCCTTCTTTCTATGAACTTGTCTTTCTCGTGAAACATGTTTTTCCCATTCTCGGGAGAGTTTCTAGACTGCTCTTCTTTTACCGTCTTAGACGGAAATCTCGACCGTTTGTTTTGAGCCTAGAGATCCCCTTGGTGTTCCAATGCCTTCCCGAGCCTTAGGAGGTAGTTCCCATATTACAGAATACTGTGATCTCAGTGGACAACATTCGAGCTCATCATTCTTGCTATTTTCCTTAGATAACAACCTCGACTGAAAGCCATGTCGGGTTTCAAGGATTTCCCTTTCAGAGTGCCACCCTCTTTCTATAAAGCTTTGTTGTCTTTAACTGAGTTTATGATTTGTCCTTGGAAGATCTTTATTGATTTTTTTCTCGTGTTTACCTAACTTTCTGCATAACACGTGTGGGAATCCAAGAAGCTCCTCGCCTGAGATTTCATCCTCTTCTTCCTGAAAAGTGCGTAGTTTGAGGATTATGTGAAATCGTCAACAACCACGCATTCTGGACGCTAGTCATCACATCCTTTGAAAATTTCGAGGCTTTGTGTCCTGGAATTCAAGAATTGAGGTCACAACTTTCACAACAATAGGTTGACTGCCTTGTTTCTCATTTTCTTGTAGTCTCTCTCGATTCATCGCCATGACTCTAGATAACAAAGAAGAAATCGATTCTTTCATATTGGCATTATCTCTACTCTCGATGGCCATAATCTCCACATTCTCTTACACTTGATCGACTTTGTTCATGATATTTGGTCTCGGAGATCCTCGTGTCATGCTAAACTTAATAAGATTAAATGTGCTAGATGGGAAATTTTTTAGTTTGAGGTTACTCTTTCGTGACGAAAGCATTCAACCTTTTTATGGCTCTTGCAAAATCTCTTGACCACAAGGCCATATTCCTGAAAGTTCATTCCCTTCATCACTGTGCAGTTCGGACACTTTTAGTCCTCAAGTTTCTTTCTATCATAAGACTCTTCATTCATTTATTTCAACAGAAGTGGAGATAACACCACGCCTTTTCAAGTATCATCATTTTCAAGTCTTTTTCCTCCCTTATTGCCATTGCCTTGAATGCAAACCTAGGTGGCAATGATCTTAGGGCCTTTTTCACAAGCTTCTCTTTTAGAATCTTTTCCCTAAGGGAAAACGATTCATTAGCATTGTCGCACAATTTTCCATTGAAGTCACTGATAGTCTCCTCCTCACTCATCCGCAAGTTTTCGACTTGTCAGAAGCGCCTTTAAATTGGATTCAAGAACAAAGACTGTTTCTTCAAAATGGACATGAAGAATGTCCCATGATTCCTGGCTACTTCGTGGTGGAGATCATCAACAATTTTGAAGGCGGGCATTCAAGGCCTCGTGAGTTTTAGTGGAAAGGGCGTCTTTCTTCGTGTGTCCACATTTCGCCCATGAAAACAATTTTCCCCCGTAACATCGCTTTAGTAGCCTGGCCCATCCTTGCATAACTAATCTCCATGCCTTTTCATCACTCATTGATTTTATGAAGACAAGCATCCTAGCTTTCTAGTAACCATAGTTCGTCCCATCAAGAAGAGGAGGATGGCTAGTAGAACCACCCTCTTTCAACAAATCCATCTGCTACTCTCACACGATTAGTTAGAGTAAACACGGATCTCACTCAATAACTTACTGCGGACCCACTCGATGCCAATCGACATATAAGGTGTGTGTTCCAGTCACAATTCCTTATGTTTAGATTATGATCTCATCTCGACTTTAGTGCAAAGATGTCCTAACTCACCATAGTACTTAGTAAAAGAAAAGTAATATATTTGTAATAAAGTGAAAGCACACATAATCTCTTTGTGTGGTTCAGCAACCTACCTACGTCCAGTGGGATTGTGGCTCTAGATGCAAGGATTTCCACTTATATGATTCAAGGTTTATAATTAGTCTTATGTGGTATGAGACTCCCTCTCTACCCACAACCCTTTTTGAAACCTAATAACTCATAGTGGAATGCAGAACAAACTCCCTCCATTCCCCTCTCTAAAGCTTCGCACACCCATATCCACATTACATCAATATAAGATAAAGAAAATAAAGAACATCATCTTTCACCAAAGGTCAAAGGCGTTTAACGTCAAATACCTCAACCAAGTATCTGCACTCCGCACTCACTCTTCAGGTTCGGACTTCGGTTGTTCTTTTTCAAGCTATGCTCCTGAAAATCCATGTCGAGAACTTCCAACGCCCTAAATTTATAGCCTTGCTACTTAGTCTTGGAAGTCTAGATACGATTGGTTCATTTTCCTAATATAACTCCAACCCTACCTTCTATTTTATGTTATTATTTTTCGCCTGTCACAAATTAAATAAGAAACTTGTCGATCAAGAATCATCATCATAATGTAATCCCAGAAAGTTTCACCTCAGCTCTGGATGCCTGTATCGCTTGGAATCTTGAGATTTGATCGTTATCCTCTTGCCAAATAGATCATAGGCCCATCGCGATCGGTTACTTGCTCCCCAAGTTCCTTAGCCTTCAAGCTAGTAGACTCACGTGCGTCTCACGACTGCTTTGTTTCTAGTTCGGACATCTCATGTCTGGCATGTCCCTATAGCACGACAGCCTTTGCTCAATCTTCCGGTCCTACCGTGGATTTCAGCTTCTATTTCATCAAATCTTATTAAGCCCGATCTTTGAAATAGCTACCTTCTTGTAGAACCCTTGAGACAAGATACCTGACAATTATTTCAAACCCAACATATTTAGTCACATCTCACAATTCAAAGAAGCCAATTAACGATTCATGTGATAATTAGAATTAGATTTTTATTGGAATTTAATTTTTTTCTTTGAAAAATGATAATATTATTGTATTTAATAGCATAACAAGAACAATTATTTTTGTTTCTACTTTTTATATTGTTGAATGCAAGAATTAAATGGTAATATTTTCCTTCCTTTTTTTTTTTTCTACTTTCTACCTAATTTTCAAAACAAAAAAAGATAAAAACCGAGACAACATTTTCCTTCCTTTTTATTTAATGGGTTTGGCCAATAGATTATTTTGACATTTTTTCATTTGGCATTGCAACCTTATAGTAATATGACTTGCTTTTTCTTTGTGCCTCTTCAAACCCTTAACCACTAAGCCAAGCCTTATTGGGAATGGTTACACACAATTAATGACATATATGAAGACTTTATCATTGCGTGTAATTCAAACCGAGTATCTTTATGACCCTCTGATTTCCCAAAGTCTATGCTGTTTAAGAGATAAAAACCCTTTCAAAACTTAATGAAACAATGAAAAAGAAAAGTTATATCCATGGCTATGAACAAGAATCCTGTTTTGATCTCTCAACATATCATATCCATTCCATCTCCTAGTGTCTAAGCTTAAACCCTACCATGATCATGAGGTTTCTCACAATTGTTTTAGCAGTCACTGCACTTGTTTTTCTTCTGAGAGTTCAAACTCAAACAATGCCATCAGGTTCCTAAGGGAGAGAAATGAGTGGATGATGAAAGGGAATTATATTCTCTCTTGCAGTCTCTGAAGGGGGTCCCAATTCCTTCTGCCCCAAGTTCATGCACCCGACCTCTTCAAGAAAGGCCTCGCCTTGTGCACGCTGGCCAGAACTTTGCAAGCCATGCCATGCTCCTCCTCAGCCAAGCCCACTGCTGCTGCTGCCGTTGTCATGGCTACTGAGAACAAATGAAACCTCACCATGGTCACCACCAGATTTCCAAGTAAAGTTCTTACTAGTTATTTGCACCAAGTATAACTATCTTATGTGTCAAGTGTGTAACAATGTAATTTTCAGTTCATTTTGCTTTGTAATTTCATCTTTCCTGTAATGTTTGTGTATGTTCTGCCACAAATATATTGAGTAAGAAATAAAGAACATGCATCAATTAATTGTGTGCAAGTATGTAGTATTATTTTCTACAGTGTTTATGTTCTGGGGTAACCTTGATTGAATATTTCAGTGCAAAAATAAAAGATGAGAGAGTTTGAATCTTGAACATATTTTTCTTGGTTGTGTTGATCATTGATCTCATACAAAACCTAATTGTGTAGTCACTAAACATCAAAACATTTAGTTACTTTTGCATGGAAATAAAGTGTTTTACAATTTGCCTTTATGAACTCTAAACATTAATTATGTCCATGCATGCAAGTAGTCGGAGATACTTTGAATAATTTTGATGAACTTTAGTGGTTTTGACAATCAAAAATTTAAATAGTTTAACTTTATATTAAATAGTTTTTATATTTTGAGATATCATTTTGGGTATATATTTTAAATTTCTCCTTAAGGGGTGATGTTAACAATTTGATTACTCTTATATATCTCTCTCTGGGACAGAGAGGTGGGTCTATTTATTTATGGCATTGGGTTAGTGTTAGAAAAAACTTGAGATAAATCATCAAGATACTGCTGTGTGCTTTATTACGCATCTGGCTATGAACTGATCTACCAGTCTAATATTGGTTTTACAAGTGACTATGGAATGGTAACTTTTTTGATTTAATGTCCGATTTGGATCTTGAAACATTAAGTTTAACATGAAGTTTTGAAAAGGAGAAAAGTGATATATATGCAGTTTTCTTGCTTTTTCTCGGAGATTTGAAAAGAAGGAAACAAGATTATAATAAACAAGCTTTATGGTGCCGTGAAAATGGTATGTAAGAGCATGCTATACACCTTCGTATGGGATGACATTTTTTCTCCATATTTTAGAAAGTTAGGTCTTGATGTGCAAAAGTTTGCATGTGAGTGGAATCATCTTCAAAGATTTGATCAATTCTTTATTAGAGCATATGTTACGAGAAAAAAGCAGCTTTAACATCTAGAACCGTGACCAAATTACCCCAATTGCTGAAGCACGTCCTAGTAAAAACTTTATTATTATTTGTTCTAGATAAGAAAAAATTATGGTATAATAACACACTACTGTGACCACTACAATTGTTACATTCCATAGGATAACTCAACATTATATGTTGTATCTTGATAATCCCAGTAGATGTGTTCCAGCTGCTGAATTATTTTGTAAGATCAAGAGCATTTATTAAGTCCAAAACAATTGATTAACAATCAAACTACCTTTAATAAACGGCTTACAAAAATACAAACTTTATTGAACAAAAAGCATATCAATTTGTAGTGTGTAGAAAAACATACCTGGAACGGATTCAAAAAATTATTATCACTACTTATCTCCAAAGAAATCTCGGGAGGGGGCAAGATCAAAGAGAAGACAAGAAGATGAATATTTCCTTCTCCCCCAAAGAGTGTTCTCACTCAAACCTTGTTAAATTTTAGGACTCTATTTACTTATATATATATATAGAGCACAAGGGAACAATTGGGCTTTGATCCAATGGCCATGTGCCAAAGTGGGAGAATATAGAACCATGAGCTCCTAACTAGTTAATATTAAATCATCCCATAAATGGTCCATAATTAACATACACAATTATGCTAATTAAATTGTAATATGATTATGCTTAGTCCATAATTAATAAATTAATCTAAGATTTTCCCACTTGGACGACATAATCATAACTCAAATGCTTTCTCAATATATTTACATAATCTTAACCAATCATATACAATTAACATACTGAGAAGATATATAAATTGTACATAATCAGACGCTACTAATCGAAATCATAACTCAAATGCTTCCACAAGAGACTTACATAGCCATAACCAATCATATACAATTAATACACCTAGAGGATGCATAAATCGTACATAATCAGGTGCTACTAATCTAAAAGCAGTACAATGACAAGAGTATTGATTCAATAGAAAGAAAAAACATCATTCTGCCATTCATTTGGTCAAAATGACACAAAATCATAAGAGATAATGTTAAACATCAAAAATGTGCATGTAATAATGATGAAACATGAGCTTTCCTTACAAAATACATGGAAAGGCAAAACTCCCACTAAAACAAAGAGTTTAGGCTCCTAACAATCTCATGAGGGTGACGTGTTCTTAAAACACACAAATTAGTAAGCCTTTGGTTAGTAGGTTTGCCAACATGCCAGTCATAGGCGTGTGCTCAACCAACTAAATGAGGACTTTGCGACTTTCTTTCTTTTCACAAAAACAATCCTCACATCAATGTGCTTCGAGCCAGAAGTGCCTCGTAGTGTTCCTAAAAGATATTGTGACACCCCCAAATCGGGGTCTTTTTTTGTTCACGTAGTAACCTTCAACAAGCTACGAATAGCCTCAATTCACGTATATTCACGTGTCACTCAACTATTAAGCAATGACACATACGTACCATCTCATTCAAGATTCTAGTAATTAGTGCACTTAGTGCCAATGATCAATTTTTCGTAAACTATGTGAGCACCAAATGCCACCTCAGGCATGGGCTGTTATATTCTAGACTCAAAGAGCTCATGAGTCCACAGGTGCCGCTGAAACTAACTTCCCCTCGGAAGAGAGGAAGCTATGGTCATCCCAAGTTGGCATTGTCAGCTCACCCCGGACGAGGTCACCCTGGCCAGTGATGTCACCGGGCGAAGAGGTCGGTTCGCTATATTTGAGCACTAAATTCCATCCACAGGCATGCGGGTCGATTCTAGACTCAAGTATCTTTCCATAGAGTCTAAGAACACCTAAAACGGACTTTGACGAGAGCAAGTGGTCATCCGAAGTTGGCGCTTCATATGAGCAAAGAATCGACGCAGTGTAATCGATGTGCACCCCATCGGCTTCTTCGTCTTTTTCGAACACAATAGAGCTCGGGACATTATATTGATCCATATATATATGATTCTAGGACTCAAAGGGCTTTCCTCGTAGAGTCTACTTAACAAGATGAAACGGACTTCTCGGACGAGAAAGTTATGATTGTCCGGGGGCTGGCACGGGGCCCGAGCTCATTCCCTCGCCGAGCTCTGGCCGAAGAGCCTAGTCAAAAGGAGGTCAACTCGCCTCACACACCTCATGCGTAAGAGCCCACACAAGAGGCTCGCCCCGGCGGCCTATGCGTGGGCGGCCTCAGCAGCTCATCACAAGAGGTCACTGTGCACTCATGCAAGAGCGCCCAACACAAGAGGCCGCCTCATGCCGTCAAAGACAAGAGGTCGGCCATGCAGCCTCATGCGTAAGAGCTCACCGACCAGCAGGCCGCCCCCGACTAGATGAGCTCAGTCCATGCCCATCCTCTCAGACCCTTCGCCGTAAGTAAAAAGGCCATAACATGGGTCGAGGTCCGATTGGTGATTCAAAGCCTACATCAAGCTTACTCGATGGGGTTACGATATACCAGGGCCACAAGGCCAAATTCCTCAAGGCCCAACGAAAATCAGTCTTAAAGTCCGACTAGAAATAACAAAGGTAAGAGAAAACCTTTACCAAATTGTATTAAACATGTGAACTGAGTTTAATTACAATTTATCTCACACTATATCTACGTGTAAACTAGATAACAACCCAAAGATATAACAAAACGGTTTTCGCCTGCACTTTTACAAACACATAACAAGCCATCCTGACCTTTCAACTAAGGCCTCATGAAGTGCCTTCTCTGCGTACCTCCAAGCATTCGAAATGTTTTTCCCACTCCATCGGCGAGCTATGCTCTAAAGAGAGAAAGTCTCCCTACAAGGGCTACTCCCCACCTAAGTGCACATGCAATGACATAAGCCACAAAATCATTCACACACATTCATATAAAATATGCATATCTCTATATGAATGTCCATGTCATGCCCCGTTTCCCGAGTCCTCACCGACTCCCTCACACATGCAATTTTCATGTATGGAAACTGTTTTCAAAACAAAAGCTTTTTGTTTTTAAATCCACTGACCACCTCCGAGCATCGTAAACCATCGACCATCTCCCAGAACCCTTTTTATCGACAACCCTCCAATGGGAAATTCATCGACAAAACTCGATATAATTTATCGGACAACCCTCCAAAATAATTTTTTGGACAACCCTCCGATATGATTTATTGGACAACCCTCCGATATAATTTATTGGACAACCCTCCGATATAATTTATTAGACAACCCTCCGAGTACCCATTTTATTCGTGCACTCACACCCGATGACGCGATGTACTCCGTGCGTATTACGCGATGACATAATGTCACTCAAGATAATATCTCATGTTACATGCATACCGAAAACTACATGCAACAGCTTATATTCATGCTTCATTCAAGCATCATGTTAATATATCAAGCATGAGCATATCAACAATATTCACAAAACTGCATGTTATTCAAACAAGCAAATAACACACAACAAGATCATCAATATCCGATTCACGTATCGCCAGCCAAAAATCGGGCTCCGAATCGTAGTTCTGAAACTACACAAACACTCCGACCTAAAACCGTCCCCACCAACAATGTCACAAACCGTTTTGAACCAGCCCATCACCGGGGCTACACCATACCCATGTCACGGCTCGAAATGAAGATTAACCGCAGTAGAGAGAACCCCTACCTCAAGCCGCATCCATTCACCGGTCGTGAACCCTCTGTTTTCGTGAAATCAGAACTCCTGTTGTCTCTCTTTCTCCTTCATTCTCTTCCCCTTTTCTTTTATTCTCTTCCATTCCACCTTAACATATTTCTTCTAAAGGAGAAGACCCCCTAGGTAGTGTTACCTCATGCTTCCTTTGACACTAAGCATGCCATGTCACCATATCCCACTCTTATCACTATCTTTCATGCATATTTAAACTCGACACTCGGGCTCCACTAATGTGCCAAGTGTCTTTCCCTCCATGCCACATGGCATGCAATCCCCGGCGCCACATGTCACTTTCTCGCTTCATTCATTTACCCTCGGAATACGCGGAAATTTTAACGCTTCGGAATTCAAATCTTAACTGGGATCGGTGGTACCTAGATTTCGTGAGACGAACTCAACTGCCTCCGATCCATGTCACATCCGAGATCTAGAGAAATTCCCAGGTTTGCAACCTGTATCTATCGTTTTACTTTATCCGGGGTCTCACATCCTCCCCCCCTTAAAAGAATTTCGTCCCGAAATTCACACACACATATACATACAATCACATGCATATGTAATAGTCATTTACCATTCAATGACTAATCCACGTACCTTCGTCCTGAAAGAGGAAAGGATATCCGGTACGCATCGTGTCCTCATGTTCCCATGTTGCCTCCTCCACTCCTCGATGCTTCCACAACACCTTTATTAGCCTCACGCTTAAGGTCGCAAAAACCCGGGTCCCTGGCCATCTCATGTAATGACGCATGTGCACCTCCTCGAAGGTCCCATCTACATCAATAACAAGCTTACCCCAGTCCACTACATGAGCTGGATCTGGAGTGTACTTCCTTATACAGACATGGAATACCTCATGACACTTGATAAACTCCCTGCGGGTAATGCTAGTGACCGATATGCAAATTGTTCCCCATCATCTCTAGTAGCACCCGAAGGGCCCAAATAGAACCTCGGCGATAGCTTTCCTTGTTTTTAATCGAATCTCACTCTTCTTTAGGCATCGCCTTTAAGAAGACATTTAGATGATCACTCCGCCCCAACCTGCAGGTCATCGCCGCTTATCGACATAACTCTCTGGTTTGGCCCCGAGCCGCGAGAAGGCTGCCTCGTGATCGTGACCCACTTTCTTTGGTAAAGCCTCAAATCAAGTCGACCTGCGGGGCGGAGTTTCTCCCACCTTCGTCCAACAAATCGGAGATCGACATGGCCTCCCATATAAGGTCTCATAGGGTGCTATCTGTATGCTTGCTTGGTAACTATTGTTGTAGGCGAATTCTACAAAGGGAAAATGCTCTTCCTAGCTACCCTTGAAATCTAGGATGCATGCTCGCAGCATGTCCTCTAAAACCTATATAGTCCCTCTCGTGATCGACCATCCTGTCTGTGGGATGAAAAGCGATGCTCATCATCAACTCGTGTCCCCATGGTCTTCCTCTGAAACTTCCAAAGGTGTCGTAAACCCGGGATCTCTTATCCGGGCACGCATGGATACCGACACTCCATGTAACCTAACAATCTCTCGTATATACAGCCCACATAATTCTCCAGTTGCAAAGGTCATCCGCGACAGGAATGTGCCGACTTAGTGAGCCTGGCCCACTCATGCACCCACACCGGCATCATGTGTACGCCGATGTTCCGTGGTAAGTTACCACAAAGTCACCGCGATATGCTCCCACTTCCACCGCTTACCTCCAATGGTTGGAGTAGCCCAGGCCTTTGGTGCTCGGCCTTTACTTGCTGATATGTGAGACACCGTCGAACAAAATCCCCTACGTGTCTCTTCATCCCGCTCCAATAATACTGGCGACGAAGATCTCGGAGCACCAGGTTAATTCGATGCACTGCGAAACGAGAGCAATGGAACTCCCTGAGGATCTCCTCTCTCAACTCAATCAACTAGGGAACCACAACCCGTCCCTTGTACCGAAGACTACCATCAGTGTGGATAGCCCAACCTTCATCACCCATACCTGACCCTACTCGATCCCTGATGGACACCACCTCATGTCCCTGGTCCCGACTTAACCCTCACCTCATTCGCAGAAGGCAGGTATAGCCACTGAACCCCATAACACCCCAGCCCGCTCGGGCCGTATCGTAGCCCAACTTGAGCATCCGCCTTTACCCCAGAAGCTGGCACATCCAATGCTCCCTGCATTTCCCGACTATGCATCATCAACCACATTTGCCTTACCAGATGAAAAATGCAAGGTGAAAGTCTAATCCCCGGTGAACTCCATCCATCTGTGTTGCCTCATATTGAGGTCCCGCGGCGTGAAAATATATTTTAGGACTCTGTGGTCCGAGCACACCTTGAACCCCGCCAGATACTAGTGGCGCTAAATCTTCAAGGCAAAGACAATGGTCGCCAACCCATGTCACGTAGGGTAATTTTGATCGTGATTCTTCAATTGTCGAGAACCATAAGCCATCATTCCTGGACCGTATCAAAACACATCCCATCTCGGCCCTTTGAAGCATCACAAGACACCGAGTACTCCCGTCCCTTCCTCGACTACCATAATAGAGCCTAAGTAAGCTCTCGCTTTCACCTTGAATGCCCTTTCACACGAGTCATTCCACTCGAACTTGACCTCCTTCTGGGTCAACTTAGTCATAGGTGATGCTAACCGGGAGAAATCCTCAATGAACCTCCTGTAATATCCAGCCGCACCTCAAGAAACCGTGGTATCTCAAGATCGACTTCTCGGCCCTCTCCCAACTCATACCGCTCAACCTTCTCAGTGGTCTACTGGACACACTGCCAACACGACGGTTCGTAAATTACCTCCGTAGTTTCGCAAAATTTACACTCACGAATTTGGCATACAATTGATGGTCTCGTGTCCGGAGAATCCACTCCCTCGCGATCCTCATGATCCTCCCTCCGGCCCCCGCAGCATCAAGACATCGCCCATAAAAACTACCACAAACCGATCTAAGTAGGGGAAGCGAAGAATTCTATGCATGAGATCCATGAATGTCACCGTGTATTTCGCTAATCCTGGCGCGCATCACTATGAACTTGAAATGCCCATACTACAAGCCCAACGCCGTCTTGTGACACTGCCCCTAATCTCTCAACCGATGGTACCCTGTGGAGATAAATCTTAGAGCACACCCGCGCCCTCTCAATTGATCAAACAAATCATCAATCCCCAGAAAGGATACCGATTCTCGACCGCCGACCTGCTCAACTATCTGTAGTCAATGCACAAATGGCTGGTCTTATCATTTTCTTAGTAAATGTAACCCGTTTTTCAAAGGTGAAGTGCTCGATCTAATGAAACCCTCAAGGTCCAATAATCCCCAGATCCGACCTCGAGTTCTCAACTCCAACCGCGCCATCCCATGCGTGAGTCATAGAAACAGCGACGCACTGTGGTAGCTCAATGACAAAGTCTACATCCCTCTAGGGAGGTAATCCTGGTAACTCGTCTGGAAAAACATCCTCAAACTCACATACTACCCGAGGTGACTTAAACCCCGGGCCCCGCGCCTCGTCCTCCAAGGTAAGGCTTACTTAGCCAAATTTATTAACTCCGTCCGCTCCATCTAGAGTCATACACTACGCAGGTAAAGCATCATGCTTATCCCCCTTGAAATGTAATACTAATACCATCCCCGTGTGTAGGCAAGAAACCTCCCACGACACAATCAATGATCTACCCTGTGCCAACCAATCCATGCCAAGAATGACATCAAAGTATGATATGTCCATCACCCGAAGATCCATCATGAGTAGAATCCCAGAGATCTGTAACTCACAATTCCGACATATCTGATCAATCCTCACCCTAACTCTTAAGGGAGAACTCACATGTAGCGCTTCCGCGGATTCAACCTGCTTCTCCAAACATCTACACAAGATGCCAAGAATAAAAGAATGAGACGCACTATAACAAACACTCGCCCCATGTGCGTAAAACATACCCCGTATAACTAACGGATCTCGTGGCTTGCCTCAGGAAAATCGTGTAAACACGCCTTTGTCCCCCTAAGTCTCGACTCGTGGTCCTTACCCCCTGACCGACCCATGCTCCGTCCCTCCGGCCCATTCCGCGAAAAAAAGCACCCAAGTGTCCGTGTCGCACCCTCGACCGACATATGTCCCCTTTCGCCCCATGCTAGGTGGTTAGGCAGGAACATACCGTGTCCCCGAGTGTATCCCACTAATGACTGGGACTGAGGTGTCCCATGACTCTGGGATCCTTACCTCTGCGGGCAATCCCATCTCACATGTTCAGCTGGATGGCACGTGATAACATGTCATCGGCCCCGACCGGCTAGAGCCCCACTTGGCTTTGGCTCCTTGAAAGCCGGGTCTCCGGGTTCCGGCCGAAACCCTCGAGGAACAGGTCCTTTGCTTCTTTCCCCGAGCCTCAAGAAGGCCGACCCTCCTTCCGCTATCACCGCACCGTATCTCAATGCTCCATGCATCATCTATCTTCTCTCTCTACGGCCAAAGATGTTCGCCATAGAATCCATGTCTTTGCAGGAGAAGTCCCACACTTGCCCGACGGACAACTCAAAACCATCCTCGAATCCCCTCACCTTGGCCATGTCTCGGTAGCCGCCATAATCATCTCGAAACGCGCTAATCCCCTCAGAACTTAGCCACGTACTCAAGTACCGCTATCGCCCTTTTCAACTCAAGGAACTCTAGCTTTTGTACATGTTCAGAAGATGCCGGAAAAAACTTGCCATGAAGAGCTTCTCTAAACTCCTCCCAAGTCATTGCCTCCAAATTTCTTGAGGCTTTAACCTAGTCCCACCATACCCGGGACTCACCCTCTAGCCGAAATGTAGCTAGCCTGATCTTTGTAATGCCGAGGTAATTCCATAGCCTCCAAAACCCTCTCAACCCCGTCTAACCACGTATCCGGCTAACAGCCTGGCCCCTCCTCCCCTCAAATGCCGGGAGGATGATGTGCCATAAAACCGCTGGAGGTTATTCTGGCCCTCCCTCGTCTCCCCTGCAACTCGCACTAAGAAGCTCGCAAGAATGGCAAAGAACAAGAAGACCCATGGCCTCTTTACAAAGGCTGCCTCGCTGACAAAACAAAGCAGGCTCGTGGGTGACCCCTCTGGTCCCTTCCTTGACTTGCCATCTACATATGTCAAATAGCAATTTATTTATTTATTTTTCCGAACCCCTAAGGTTAACTTCTCACCCTAGTGTTCAATACTTCCTATATACTAATCACCAAGCATATAATTCACATAATGTATAGCATAATATCATGCAACAATTCATCAGAATGCACAATGAATGCATGATCTAAACCCATGCCTATTTAGCCCAAGGTAATCGTGGTACCTAAATCTCTCCCCGATACCTAATCATATCAAGTAGTATCAAGCGCTCAACACTAGGCATTTATAAACCTAGGCTCGATATCAAGTTGTGACACCCAAATTCCGGTCTTTTTTTTGTTCACAGTAACCTTCAACAAGCTATTTAATAGCCTCATTCACGTATATTCACGTGTCACTCAATTATTAAGCAATGACACATAACATTCCATCTCATTCAAGATTCTAGTAATTAGTGCACTTAGTGCAATGATCAATTTTTCAGAAACTATGTGAGCACCAAATTCCATCCTTAGGAATATGGTTAGATTCTAGACTCAGATATCTACAGAGTCCAAGAACTTCAGTAAAACTGGACTTCGATTTATGGAAGCTATGGTCATCCGTCGGCATTGCCGAGCTCATTCCCTGCATGAGGCCGCCACCAAAGGATGCCACCGGCGAAGAGGTCGGATCGGCTATATTTGAGCACTAAATTCCATCCACAGGCATGTGGTCAGATTCTAGACTCAAGGATCTTTCCATAGAGTCTAAGAACACCTGAAACGGACTTTGAACGAGGAAGTTATGGTCATCCGAAGTTGGCGCTTCATACGAGCAAAGAATCGACGTGCGTAACTCGATGTGCACCCTATCGTCTTCATATTTTTCGAATACAATATGAGCTCATATTATATTGAGCAATATATAGATGGATTCTAGACTCAAAGGTATTTCCGTAGAGTCTACGAACAAGTGAAACGGACTTCGGACTAGAAAGTTATGATCATCCCGGGTTGGCACGCCGAGCTCATCTCCCCCGTCGAGCCCGCCGTAAGAGCCCGGGGCCAGCAGGTCAACCCGCCCTCACGCCATGCAAGAGCCTCAAGACAAGAGGTCAGCTCATGCGTACCATGCATGGGCTCATGCGCCCGGCCACAAGAGGTCAGCTTGTGCAGCTCATGCAGAAGAGCTCAGCACAAGAGGTCAGCTCATGCAACTCATGCAAAATACAAGACAAGAGGCTGCTCATGCAGCCTCATGAAAGCCTGGTGCAACAACACAAGAGGTCGCCTCATACCATGCAAGAGCCTGCGTGCCTCAAAGACAAGAGGTCAGCTCAGTGCGTACCATGCAGAAGAGATTAGGCACAAGAGGTCAGCTCCATGCAGCTCATGCAAAAGAGCTCACCACCAAAGAGTGTCGCTCAAATGATGAGCCTCCCCTGTCCACGCCTCATCCCTCACCCTTCTCGAGCAAAAAGGCCATAACTCAATGTGAGGTCCGATTCGTGGGTGATTCAAAAAGCCTACATCAAGCTTATCGATGGGGCGGTTACGATATACCAGAGGGCCACAGGGCCAAATTCGCCTTATAACAAAATCGGGTTTTCTCTCGTCATTCTTTACAAACACATACGTTTTCGCCATCCTTGACCTTCTTCTCAACTAAGGCCCTTTCAGCCTAAGTGCCTTCTCGTGTACCTCCAAGACTGAACAGCTTTCCCACGACGGTGAGCTGTGCCCGCAAGAGGAGGAAAGTCTCCTACAAGGGCTACTCCCCACCTAAGTGCACATGCAATGACATAATCCAAAAAATCACTCACACACATTCATATAAAAATATGCATATCTCTATATGAATGTCTATGTCATGCCCCGTTTCCGAGTCCTCACCCCCACTCCTCACACACAATCGTCATGTATGGAAACCGTTTTCAAAAACAAAAGCTTTTTGTTTTAAATCCACTGACCACCAGGTCAAACCATTGGACCATCTCTGAACCCTTTATCGTGGACAACCCCTCCGATAGAGTTCATTGACAAACTCCTCTGATATAATTTATTGACAACCCTCTAAATAATTTATCGACAACCCTCCGAAATAATTTATCGACAACCTCCGATATGATTTATCGACAACCTCTCCGATATAATTATTGGACAACCCTCCAATAAGGCACTTATTGGATAACCCTCCGAGTACCCATTTTATTCATGCACTCACACCAGATTTACGCGATACCCGTGCACATGCGATGATAATGTCATCAAGATAATATCTCATGTTACATGCATACTGAAAACTACATGCAACAGTTATATTCATGCTTCATCTCAAGCATCATGTTAATATATCAAGCATGAGTATATCAACATCAATATTCACAAAATCTGCATGTTATTCAAACAAGCAATAACACACAACAAGATCATCAATATCCGATTCACGTGACGTTGTAAAGAAAATCGCCCAAACTCAGAAGCTCCTCGAAACTACACAAACATCGACCCAAACCATTCCTACCTCAACAACAGATTCTCGCAAACTGCTTCTTTGAACCAAATTTCATCACTGTGGCTACACCATGTAGCTGCTGTCATGGCTCGAATAAAGATTAACCCGAGCAGAGAGAACCCCTACCTTCAAGCAGATCCGCTTCACCGTCGCACCTCTGCTCAGAAATCGCAGAATCGCGGTTCTCTTTTCTCCTTCATTCTCTTCCCCCTTTTTCTCTTTTTATTCTCTTCCATTCCACCGAACATATTTCTCTTCGGTGGAGAAGATCCCCCTAGGTGTAGAACACCTCATGCTTCCTTTGACCCTAAGCATGCCACATGTCACCATATCCCACTTCCTTATCACTATCTTTCATGCATAATTTAAACTTGACACTCGTCTCCACTACGTGCCAAGTGGCTCGCTTCTTAGTGCCACATGGCATGCAATCCTCACGCCACGCGGTCACTCTTTCGCTCGTCCATTTACCTTGAAATACGTGAAATTCGAATGGCTCCCCGTAATTTAACGTAAATTCGACCGTGTACCTAGATTTCTCATGAGACGAACTCAACGGTGTGATCCCCGTGTCGCTATCCTAGATCTAGAGAAATTCCTGTGCTCGCAACCTCGTGATTCATCGCTTTACTTTATCCGTAGTCTCCACAGAGCAGTAGTCGAGGAATTATCACGTAACAATTTTGAGCGGCCTGGTGTTTTGACCTAACAACCTTCAAAGTTTAAATGACGTTACGTTAACCATATTTCATGACAAGTAGCCCCTACTAATATGCCACATACTCGCCTGATAAAGAAAGAAGCCAGAAGTGTTTGCTTGACACTTTTCCACAAAATACCCTTTAGCCATCATAAAGATATATAACAAGAAGTGGACTTTATCATCTACGCAGTCTATAATTAGGGAATCACTAAAACCATCCACCTCTAAAAGTGTCTCGCACGCCGATATGTCAACATGCAGGAGGATCCTTCTTGATAATCGAAGATACCTCAAAACATTCTTAATCGCTTTCCAATAGCTTTGACCAGGATTACTCAAGTACCTACCCAATAGGCCGACAACAAAAGCAATATTAGGGTGTGTGTATACATGAGCATACATCGCCGTTCCACACTGAAGAATAAGGGACTAAGCCCCAAATCCCACTTCGAAATTTCTCCCTCGGATCTTCATTGAAACCCCTCCTTTTTGGCACTCACGCGTAACCCTCGTCGAGTAGATGAACTTTCACTCTTGGCTCAAAGAATTTCGATTGACAGAACTCCGTGGATCGTTGAAAGAAGTTCTTGGAAGTTTTTTCCTCTCCTTTTCTCTTTCACGATTTTTTTTTCTCCAGCAGGAAAAGCAATGGGATCCTTTTCTTTTGTCCCCCAAGCCCCTCACTTAAGGTTTAAGTGGGTGGCTCACGTCGCGCCACGTGTCCACTACTTGTCCCGGGTTCGTGTCCCCGCCTTGTTCATTATTTATTTCGTCCCTGGCTTAAGTTCATTTTATTTTAAATGAACTTTACTTAATTTATTTTCCACTTTCGAGATTTTTCTTAAAATCCCGTTGTTGGAGTTAGCCAAACTGAGACGCCCCTAAAATCATGAAAATACGATTGTCTCGGAATTCAATGAAATTCGTCTGGGTAACTGGATTTCGCGAGATGAATCCAAAATTGACGTATTACTTCCTGGCCATCCGAGATGGCACATTTCGTGTCTCGCATCATGTATTGTAGCTACACTCTACTGCTTGCAATTTTTCAAAAAAATTCTAATATACCTGGGTTTTACAATAGCTCATATGGAGTCTTAGAAAACAACTTACTAGGAACTTGATTCAAAATATATGCTGCGGTTTTCAAGGCTTCACCCCGCAATAACTCAGGTAGTGAGAAACTAACAAGCAGACATCGCACCATATCAAGAAGCGTGTGATTTCTCCTCTCCACAATCCCATTTTGTTGAGGCGTACGTACATTATAATCGAGCATTAGTGCCACATTCTGAAGGTACTCCTCAAATATCAAGGGTCAAGGCCCCGTCTCATCATATATATACCATTATACTCACCACACCGTCATAATGAACCGCTTGATTCTCTCTCCCTTGTTGGAGCTTAACTTTAGGTTTGAAAGCTTTAAAAACCTCCAAAGATTCAAACTTCTCATGAATGAACTCGACAAAACCATAACAAGAATAATCATCAATGAACGTGATGAAATATTTGTAGCCACCCATAGTAAGAGGAGGAATGGCCCACAACATTCAGAAGTGAATAACCCCCAAGCAACTCCAAGAGATCTATCAATCTTGCATTCCTAACCTTAAGGTCAATACCTTTGATGCGCTTACACAGCATCAAAACTTCATAAATCAAGATCCGAAGCATCTCACCTTTAATTGTCTCTTTAAATTTATGTCTAGAAATATGGCCTAAACGCTTGTGCCAAAGAATAGAAGACTTTTCATTCAATCTCAAACGCTTTGAGCTACTGAAGATAATAGTGGCGGGTAGTAGAAATATAAGGCAAAGTGCATAAATCTAATATGTAAAGACTTTTACTAAAGTACTCAAATGCCAATCGACAGGCTTAATCTCAGACAGCTTTAACTTTTTCCAGCTCCAAAAAGAAACTATATCCAAGTCTATCCAAAATAGGTAATCGATGTCAAATTTTTCCCGATCGAGGGTATGTACACGACATCCTCGTACTCCAAAATTTCCTGTATTGAAACACCCAACAACCCTTAAAATCGTAACTCGCCTTTGTACTCGGCCTCCCTTGCACACATACTCCTGCCTCCAAACTAGTTGGACTTTTTTCTCGCTTTATAATCGCTGCATAGAATTGCAAGTGAAATTTCAGCACCAATTAATAAACCACCAAGTATCGGATGACACATCAATGATATTAGATTCAAAACAAACATTTACCCAATGATTATCAAATAGCTCATTTTTCCCATTCTCACTAGTCCCATTGAGTTCGCAGGATGGTAGAATTGAGGAAACCTTAAAGCTGAAGAATAAACAAGAGAGCAATGTCAAAAATACATGTAAAATAAGAACATGCAAATTGCTCCATTCTTTGGCTTACCAAATGACCACAAAAGTGGTCACATAATGCTAGAGTATATAAAATATAAAAAGACTCATATAAAAAGACTCAAGGCTAATAAAAGAGGCACTCACCAACCCACTACAACCAAATACATCAATTTCCCATCGACAGGTAGTAAAATTACGTGGGTTCACAGACACTTTAATGATATCTCTTCACCAAACTAAGCATCTTACCAAATAATCAAATCATCGACAGGGACAACTTCACTATCTATATGGATTCAGCAAAATTGGATGCGCAAGACGGAGAAATACATTGTAACATCAATTTCGGGGCATTCCACATGCTCGCACTCACTATTAGGGAAGTTCATAAACATTCGAATATTTCTCAATTTTTACCTCCAAGTGCACATTATCAATAATCTATTCACAAATATGATGCTATAAGTAATCGCAAGCCAGTACAAAATTACAATTGCTAAAGGTAATATTGTGAAAAAGGAAACAGTAAAAATATTATAAAATTGGGTAAAATTCAATTTCATCATAAGATCAAATTTGATGTTTAATGGGGTAAAATACCCCATGAAATAACCCATAAAAAGAATAATTTCACTTGTTATTTGCTTATCCCATAATTGTCCAAAACAAATAAAATCATCGTTTCATGTCCTAGCAATTAATGGAGCAAGGGAATAAATTATTAAAAATAAATTTTCTCATTTGGTTTTCCGAGGAACCCATAAAGAAAATACATGGTTTTCCAAAAATGTAATAAAAAAATAATAAAAAGAAGATTTTTAAAAATTAAAACTCATCAATATGTTGCTGTTGCTGTTACTGTTACTATTTGTCAAATAAATAAATAATAATTAAAAAAAAACATGATTGAAATGTCATGATCATGTATTTCTCATTATCGTGAATAACAATTCACGCTAATCAAGGAACAAATTTGCATGATTAAAAACTGGACAACCTTTCATTTTATTTATTTATATATTTAATTAAAAACAATATATAAATGTAGTGGGCGCATTTGACTCCCAAACCTAGATGGTCTGACTGGGCCTTACTGACTTCATAGGCTGGTAAGGGTTGGTCTAGTGCAGCTTAGTGGGTGCAGCATAAATGGAAGTTTTATCCTTCTCCCGTAAAGGAAACCTGAGACCTTGAATCCAAAAACTATCATATTATATTTCGTAAATCTCTTTTAGAGGATAAAAAAAAAGAAAGGAAGAAGAAATATTTGTAATTTTAAAATAAAAAGTACTGGAAGAAAGTGCTTATCCACCAAGCAATTTGAAGTGGGTCTGAATCCATTTCATGGTTCCTATACGTTCACACCATGCTTTTTTTTTTTTTTTTTTTTTTTGCGTATTTATATGGATTAAAGTTTTCCAAACAGAGAGAAAGTTTTGTTGTTGATCTAGTAATCAAACTATGTTCATGGGAAGCTAGCTGCCCAATGTAACTAAGACTGCGTTGTTCTTCTTAGAGCAAAACTAGGCAATCACAAATTAGATGATAATTTTTACAAATTGTTCCAAATACGCAAAAACGAGAGAATTAATACACATTGCAATTAATCAATGATTAATAACAAGAGAGAGAATAATATAGGAAAAGAAAAGGCAATATATGATTTTATTAAAATAACCATGTTTGTTACAATTTTTGGGTATTACATATTCAAAAGATCAACCGACGAAAAAAACGTGTTCATGACTTAAGTTAACTTGATCTTTTTATTTTTGTAGTAGGAATTGTTTTTTTGTTGTTGTTTGAAAATAGAATAATTTTATTGAATCAAACTAGCAATATATTCGATAGAAACATATAATTAATCAAATTGCTTAAAATCCTAGAGAATGACGAATATTCACGCATTAACACAAATGTGAAACGAAGCTAAAGCCTATACATTTAATAATAATAATTTTATAATGATTGAAATACATATCACTCTCGCCTCACAAGATAACGACGATCATGATTTGACTTGATGTTTTGATTGAATCGTTTACCGTCAATCACCTACACGCCTTTAAAGCGCCGCAACAAGATGACGGAAAAATCAAACCGCTTACTAAGAGTGAGACAAACCACATGTTGAACAAGAAGACGACAAAAACACCCCGCACAAGACGACGAAAAAAATATGAAAAAACAAAGTAAAAATCTAGATTTTTGTAGAAGAACCACTTTATTGAAAAATAAAAATTGGTGTAAAGCAGGATGCATAAGATTTCAGGCTAAAATGAAAATATCACCCCTCTTTGCTAAAAAGGATAGAAAGAATAAAATGAGAAAAAGAGAGGCGCCTAGGGTTTTATTGTAGCACGTAATTGTTTAAAATCCACATCAAGAGTGAAAATAATGTACAAGATATTAATTGTTGCATGTTATTTATTTTTTATTCATTACATATGTTTTTATTTTAATTTTTTTTAGGAAATAAGGAGGCTTCTGTCAATTGTAGTTTATAAGAGCAATGAATATTATTGAAAATATTTAAAAGCATGAATTCAGTAATTTAGCAGTAACAGACCACACATTTGCAATGATGTTGCCCCCATCGATTACGCAGCCGCATGAAGGCCACCAAAATCCATCTCCTAACAAATACTTCAAGTTGAGTTAGGATTGGTCTAAATCAAACTATTGTTGCATTCAAAAATTTCCACGATTTGTATACCAATTTTGACTAACCATTGGTGGATTTCTTGCTTCTCGTACTGTTTACTTTCTTGTCTTGTGTCAGCCAATTTTGGATCGTATAATAGATTTTATTGAATTGGGGGCTCGTTTTGATCCAGATGCTCACACAGCACCTAACTTTACATATTCTTAAACATGCAATCTTTAGATAGACAGTTAAAAATATATGTGTGCCTAGTTATAGATTCAACCCTTAGAGTTTTTGGTAGTTTGGCTTTGTTTTGAAGGGTTTTGGCTGTTAACGTACAATGGCGTTTTCCTTTGGAGATTGGAAATTGAGGGCGGTCTTAAAGAAGAAACTATGTCTCAAAATTGCTTGAATAATTATCACATTTTTGGAACACCAAAATTATGTGAAAAGGAAAATTATTTTAATGTTAATGGTTTACCATCATTAAACAAGAACCCATTATAGGTCACTCATTGGTGGGCATACTTTAGTTTTCTCCCTATCAAATTATTAGGCGTATATACTAGTTAGAACAAGTCACTATGTTAAAAAGAAAAATGAAAAAAAAATCGAGAAATATCTAGCAAACCACTTTTTAGCTTAAAATATAATAGTGTTTTGGGTTTTTATTTTTTATTTATTTTTGGTTTTTGTTGAACTTCCTTTAAGGGGCATTAGTTTTGAAAATGAATGAAGTGTATCTGCATTTGAGTGGTAGCTTAACGCTGTGTTTTGTTACTGGAAAATTTGAGAAAAAATATGGAGGAAAAGTTTGAAAAGTAGAAAAATGTAAGAAAAAAAAAAAGATATAGATAGTTGATAGGTGTTGGAAGTTCCACATTGACTAGACACGATCCAATTGAAGTGAATATATATATATGGAGAAACCTTCATCCCTTTATAAGGTCTTTTAGTGGGAGATGAAAGGGGTTCTAAAATATCAACATAGCATCAGAGTCGACTGTAATGGATCACTGTAAAGAGGCCCACACTTACTTGGGTAATCTGAGCGACTGGGAAAAAAAAATCCAACATCTGTGTGTGGGGAGGTTGAAGTCCCACATAAGGTGAATTGTCATATGGTAGTGATTTTAGGAAGTGTTTTTAGCTTCAAAAATTATTTTCAAGTAAAAATGTATAGTATTCCGTAAACTTTAAGAAACACTTTATTTTTAAAATCATTTTTAGTATTATAAAAGATTACTGTTAGTATTATAAGACGACTTTGCTATTTTTGAAAAGAAATTTTATAATTGATTCTCTTTAATTAAAAAAACACTTTGAAAAAAACACTCATTATTTGGAGAAATAATATTTAAACTAAAAAAGCAGTTATGCCTTTATAATTAATAAAAATGCTACTATGAACATATACATATTAATTAGAACATGCAAGTAAGAATTAGTAGCCTCACGGACTCATAAGTTTTTCACTATTTTCTGTAGCATACAAGTGACATAAACTTGGATGCGTGAACAAAAATTGCGGTAAAAGCACGTGGATGAAATGCCAAAACATAGACGATGCAAGATGGCAAAATTGTTCTTTATTGCTTTAAAGCAATAAGGGGAAAAAGTATATGAAGTATATGCATCAATCAACTTGTTCTTTTTTATTTCCATACACCACAAAGTACTGTAAAGCTCATCAGGGTACATAATGTGAATGGTGAAAAAAGATCAATACATGAATCACATACAAGCAATTTGCATTTATTACATTTTCTTGATTTATTCTTATAAATTAAAACAAAAACAAAAACAATATGGCCTTGGCTCAAGGTCCCAACTATCATCGATTTGAGTCATTTTCGCAGTCATTGAGATTTACTCCCATCGTCACCTTTCTTGGCTCCATGAGATTAGTCAGCATGCATCTGTGCTCTAGCCGGAAGGAGGCGCCAAAAGATGTGCCAGGTTCGGGATGAGTGGTGCAGTGGCGTGAGCTGGATCGCGGAAGAAGGGACATGACCTGACACTGAAGCACAGATTTCAAAGGAAGAATCCTTTACAGATCTCATCCACTTATCTTTCTCTCCATCAAGAACCTCTCTACCACTACTCCGCGATACACCCAGAATGAAAACAAGGCTGTTAAAGCGAAAAACAATGGTTCATCATCACTGAGTGATCTTTGCACTCAGATGCAAAGAAGAGATGGGATGATGATGATCAGTTTATGTGGGCAGAGCCTGGTATGATATATGGAGGGGATCCGGTGATGAGGTATTTATAATGCATGCATGACACGAGTTTTGGGTAGCTAGCTTCACTCAAAGGCTTTTTACCTTTGACTAACTGAATTGGTCATAAATTTATGAAGAAAGTACCTAGAATTACCTGCTAATACATGCACTGATTTTCTTGTGTATTTGATTAATTTAATTCAGCAAATGCACGCATTCAAAACATTTGTGGTACACATTGAGCCTGCGGAAAGGGGTTATGGATCCTTGCGAAGAACAAGAAAAATCTTCACTTAGGATACTATGCAGCTCAAAAGTATATGCCGCTAACTTTTTTTTTTCAAATTTTTATCCTTTATTGGCTTCTGTGGAATGGAACCCCAACCTTGTGTCATGCCTATATATATATATATATATATATACACACACATAAATAGTTCATTTTCTGGCTTTTTTTTTTTAAAATAGCTGTGATAATAAAAACACACATTTTAAGTAACTTTAATTAATTAATAACTAAAATACTTCCCTTCAACCGTAATTTTAGAACGTGTTCTCAAATTTTTATTACTTTGAAATAAAAATCTTTTATGCTAAAAAAGATAGAAACCTTTCTAGTCAATCCCTTGCTCCTCTCCTCATTTTCTCTCAGCTTGTTTCTTCTAGCCCCTTTTTTCAAGCAAGGATGATTGATTTTTGGCCAGCTATTTAGCTCCAAATCACCTATCTACATCTTTTTTATTTCATTTTATTGCACAATAAAGTGGCTATTCCATATAAATATTTGATTTATTTTGTTTTCTTTCTTCATGTTTTCGTCTTCGTCTTATTGCGGTGTGTTGTTTTATGTTGGCTTTCGCCAACTTGTTATAGCGAGCACTAGTGTTTTCGGGGCTATTCAAACAACAAAAACATATTTGATTTGAGATGCATATCAATTTAAATTAGGTCACAATATACCCGGAATCGAATTCATAATTTAGTCATCATAGAATTTAAATGTATAGGTTTTTATGCCAAGTCACTATATTAGCTTATTAACCCTGATATCAAGGTCATTCTTTAGTGTTTTTAGCGAATTTAATTTTGTGTCTCAATTAGATGTAATGCTAGTTTCCATAAATCAATAAAATTTCATCTTAAAAAAGAAGTGCCAATTAGAGTTATGATTATCACTCGCTAGAATCTCCATCTGGTGCAATCGTAAATATCAGAGGCTAGCTTATATAGTTATTATCATTCCATTATTTATTTCACCAAATTATGCAATATTTCAGAAGCTAACTTTATTTACATTATTGGCTTATAAAATGAATCATTTCAAAAATTGTTAGCATCAATTTATAGCAAAGTTAAGTATTTCAAAATTTTCATAGTCGTAAAGCCCTCAATGGTATGGAAATAAGAGTGGACAGACCAATGTAGGTAGGCATGCATGGTAGGAACACGTTTACTTGAATTGGGGGCTTGACTGGGTGGGTTTGGTCTTAGGTGATTAATATATGTGAAGGTGGTGATTCGATTCATTTAATTTATATGCCAGTACACACATGCATCAATTCTTCATGCATCTTAAATAAACATTATAATTTAAATATTTAATTTTAAAATTATCTTTTTGAAGAATTTTTTTTTAAATTAAAACTTATATATACTGACATTATTTCGTTCAAAAATGACTCTAAATTAAATAATAACCTAGAATAAGCATTGTCTCTTCCAACGATACAAAGTACAATTTGGGTATTTCATAAATTATCATAGTTTGAAAATATTTTTCAACTTCCATTTATAAATATTTACTAAAATAGTAGCATAAGATTATGTTTGGTTCTTGAAAAATGCTAAGGAAAGAAAATTGGGAAGAAAGAAAGAGGTGATGAAATTAATATAAATTTTTCATATTTGGTCATGTATAAAGGTAAATTTTAAAGGAAAAACTAATTTTCTCAAATTTTAATAATTTTCCTCATATACTTTCAAATTGAGCACATGCCCTTGTTTTCTTATTCTTTATAAACTTTTTAAAAATAGAATTAGATTGATAAAACTATAGCATACTTTTCAGACATATATATATATATATATAATTGTGAACCAATATTATATAGGATATAATGCAAACACCTTATGCCTTTCTTATTTTCCCTCATAAATTCCTTGAAGGAAATCAATAGAAAAAAATATCATAGTATTTTCCTTAGTATTTTTCCTTGCACTTTCATGTCATCTACAAAGATTTCTTTAACATCACTAAGAAGAACTGTATGAATTTGAAATGATGGTGATAAATGATATATACTCATATTCCTGAATTATATGTAATGCTGAATTAAGATCAACAAGAAATCTATAAAAATCGAACGCCTTATTCCAATAACTTAAATTGTATATACCAAAAGGTTCCTTATATGTGCATGGGAAGCCATTGGGTTAATCCCAAAAGGAAACAAAATCTAGAGTGCAAGAAAAAGCAAATCCTACTGGGCATAGGAATAATTTAATTTAACATCCCCTCAAACTCACAAATTGGTTGCTATAAGCATCAGAGTTTGTCAAGAAAACTAAAACTTAAAACAGAATGCCATTTCAAAGAAATCATGAAGTTTTAAAATAAAGAAGAAAACAAACCACAAGTGATGGTTCCATGTCAAAGTGACATCAAAGTGGCAAATCAATTCAATGTGTTTTGGTTCGTAAACCTCGCGGAAAATTTTAAATTTAAACTTTTCTAAAAGGAGGCAAAACTGCGAATTTACCGAAATAGTCCGTAGAAAAAGTCGATTTTTCAGATCCTGATAACTAAAATGGATTGCACCTGGAATCGCCTCACAAAATCTAGCTACCAATGAATTCTCACACTCGAGATACCTTAATTTCACATGGAGCCGAGGAAACACATGGTTCATAATACATGGCTAGCAATGTGGATGACACATGAGAAGTCATGTGAGTGACAGATGGCAAGCCATGTGCTCACAACATGGCAAAAGGCATGCAGGCTGTGTAAGTCACATGGCAGCTGCCATGTGTCAACATGTACGGCACTTTGAGAGCTATATAAATAGAGAGCTCAAATTCAGTCTTAGCAGCAAGCAAATTCAGCCCCCGTGGGGAGCAAACATGAGGGGAGGAGGAGAAAGTGGAGGAAAGGAGAAGAGAAAGTGAGGAAAGGAGGAAGAGAAAGGAGGAAAGGAAAGGAGAAAGGAAAGAAGAAAAGAAGAAGAAGGGGGAGGAAGAGAGGAAAAAGAAAGAGGAAGAGGAAGAGCAGTTATGAGGTGAGCGTGCAATTCTACCCGAAAAGAACCCTAATTGCGCCTACAAGAGGCAGGTTCTCCTTACTCTAGTTATTTTACGCCTAGAGGCCGTGTAATGACCTACCTGTTTCTCGGTCCCCGCCGATTTTGTATGTTGTGTGGTTTGTTTGTGATTAAAGTATGTCAAAGACCGCTTACTTGTTTCGGATCATCCTCCGAGATCAACACGTGCTTTTGGTACGGCAAAATAATCGAGTAGAATGTGAGTAAATGGGGGTGCCCAAATTTCGCACACCTTGTGAATCAAGCCACATCAAATTCCCTGGGATTATAATCTTCGTCCGAACTCCAATTTGCGCTGCTCGACTCTTACGAAAGCTTGTTGAGTCTAGAATTTAATAAAATAAAGTCTCGCAGCCAAAATGTAGGCTGAACATTGGGATGGGTCATGGACAGCTGAGGAATAGTCCTGGTTTCAGTTTCCAAACTTATGCTTTTAACCTGGGCTTTGTAACCAAATGCTGGGACTGCATATGGCCTGAGAAGGGAATTCGAGTGTTGATGTTTCGTGTGGTATTACAAAACTGACTTTCGGACTAAGTTTAGATTATTCTTAGGCCAAGTACGGGCCGATTTATGGCCTGAATGGCTAATGTGTGTTATTGCCATAAATTCAATGACATCGAATATGTGAAATTATGTGATAAAGATGGAAATAATTATATGCATTGGGTTGTATGACTCCATATACTATGTCTCGCCCAAGAATATGAATTATGGCATTACTTGCTCAAGTAATGGTTGAATTATTTTAACACATGCTTGAATGACGTGGTCGACATGAATCGAACCGAATGTGATAGAAAAGATGTAGTGCATTCTTATGTGATGTACTGATTTAAATGTGTGGAATTTTACATGACTCCGCATGTATGTTAAATATATGAAATGTCAGGGTGCATTAGACATGAGGTCATAGCACACACATAGTGTATGGTGAATGTCCATGTAGAGGCCTCATACATCGTCATGTTCAGCCTCGCGGCGTCAAATTGCATTGTATTTGGTGTGCGGTAACACCACATTACATGAAAGTGTGTTCATGGTACCGACGGCAATGCGTTTGGTGTTGAATCGTGTGGGCTTTGGAATGGACGAAGTCCAAATCGAGTTCCACAAAGAGTTAAAACGAAAAAAGAAAAATGAAATGTGCTCCGCGTAGGCAAGTGGGATAGATACCCCTCGTGAAAGCTTGAAAACCTCGTTAGGACAAATAAGATCCACTCCCTGAGTCCTAAAATGTCTGAGGGTGTAAGAGACCCGCTGCAGGAGAGACCCCTGAAAAGTTCTGTGAGCCCAAAAAAGACACGAAACAATTAAATAAATATCACATAGACTACGGTTGTGAAACTGAGCTCGGATCGACTCAGACATTTCCATTGGTACTTGTATTGCCGTGGGCTCTGAGGTTGTCCTTGCATTTGGGGCATAGAGGTCGCCTCATACATGCATATTTGCTTCCAAGGATAGGACAATATGTATGCACTATTGGTTTCGCTGGGTTTGACTGCGGAAATGATCATTTGCATATGCACTCTAAAGTGGAATAACCCCTTGTAGGACATTTATCTCTATTAGGCGTTAGCTACCTCGCTGGACTTCTTTCGTGCACAGACCTGAGACAGTGCATCGACGTCCTTAGAGGCCGGATTATGAAGCGGGCCTGGGATCGTGGCCTCGATTCTCCTTGCTTTCATATATATTAGAATCTTAAACTAGTTTTAATATATGTTTTGTATTAGAAGTGATGTAATAACTGATCTATAAATGTATGGTCTCTGTAACCATATGGACGTATGGATGATGGGCCCCCATTAAATAATTTATTTATGTATGGTCTCATGATATGAGACACTGTGTTTCGCAGTCGACGGTGGTCAAGGGGATCCCCCTGCCTGGGGGTGTCATAGGTCTGCTCATGAAAACTGAGTTGCAGCAATCTTAAATAGAACTTTGCTGTCACAATACATAGGAGTGGATTAGTTGAAATACTCCCATATATGCAAGTAACCGTAAATCAAACAATCTGCATAGATGCCATAGTACGGTTATTCCGTCTCATGAAGATAGAGAAAAATAGGTTGTTTCTTACTCTTCCAAGAAATAAGAGAATCATCCAAAAAGATTCAAAAAATCAGTAACAAATTTGTAATCAGTGGGGTCATTTCCATAATCAACATCAGAGTATCCACATATATCTAAAGAGGAGGTAAATGAAAGTAGAAGACTCTGAAAGACTGTACCTCAAGATACCGCAAAAATACAAAGAACAAATCTCACCTAATGAATCAGAGTGGGAGAAAGCAAACAAACCGACTAACAACATGAAAACATAAGCAGCCATCAAGACGACAATAGTAAGATATACCAAGCTCCCAACACAAGAGACGGCACGTGTGATATGACAAAGGCACACCATTAGAAGATAATACTTTTGCATTAACCTCAATAGGAATATCAATACCTTATTATTAGTAAGTCAAGCCTCTCAAGAATATCTCGCAACATATTTCGATTATGAAAGAAGATAACCCTGTGTGAATAAAGCAATTTCAATAATCGAAGAAATATTGTAAAGAACCTAGATCCTTCATTTCAAATTGTTTAGCTAACTCTGCCTTCAAAATTGAAATACCATCAACATCATCACCAGTAATAATCATGTCATCAACATATAAAGAAAGAATGATACGATCTGCATCAATACACTTAACAAAGAGAGCATAATCATAACTACTAGTCATAAAAACTAAGAGATCTAGGAGATCACAATGTACTTCTCAAACCAAGCACAAGGTGCTTGTTTGAGACCATATAATGCCTTCCTGACACTACAAAAAAAAAAAAAAAAAGGAATCGTAGACTTAAATTAGAGATGGATTACCCCATCCGTCTCTAAATGTAGACTCCGATTGCATACAAATTCATCAGAGACTGATTTTATTCTGTTCTTCGTATTTGAGACAGATTTTATTCTGTCTCTGATTAGAGATGGAAATTAACATTTTTAATATTTTATATATATTTGGTAAAAAAAATGAAATATAAGAATTTTTCTCAATACATATTTTTCTTTCCTTAATAACTTGACCTAGGCTCCTTCAACTTCTTCTTTCTCTTTCTTTCGTTCCAACCCAAATTCCAATCACCCCACCGCACTACTAGCGAGTTCATCCTATCGCTGACTTGTTGTGTGCAATCGACTTGCTATACTACTCCAATTGCAGAACTTTAGATTTGCTATAACACTGGTACATTCCCTCGGTCCCTACCACAAATCCAAGATTCATAGGTTTTTTTGTTCTTTTACAGAGGAAGTTTTTGTTTTTTTGGAAAATATTTGATTTTTTCCTTGTGATGGTAACATGTGACTCATGTTATTTGCAAAATCATGTTGATTCTTTTTTTTTTTTTACCAAGTCGAACAAGTTAGCCGTGAAATCTCGCTCGATCTTATCCGATTTTTACCGATTCCACTCAAGTTCGCCACTTTATGGTCATACTACATGAACCAGTTAGCGATAGGGCATTTTCAAATGTCACTTCTTTCAATGTATCTTTGATGAGATATCTTCTACTAGATTTTTCCGTGATTCTAAAGCACTAAGCCGACTTCTCATAAATCGAGGCAAGAACCGGGCTTAACATATGGAATCATTAGGTTATGTGGTAGTTATTTGATGTCCGCTTGGCTTTTCTCAAAGAGTTAATATGTTATAACTAGTATTCTTACTTTTCTTTGCTTATCCTTGAAGGATCCATCTATATGTGATGCTAAGCCGAAAGAGTTTCCTTTTGATTTTGACTCATTCAATGGATTCACTATTTTAGAATTCCTATAAGCATATTTCGTAAAGACAAAACAGTGAGTTACTGCCAAACTGATATTGTGAAGCATTGAGAAATTGGGATTTTGTTTGTGAGCTTAATTAATTTGCCAACTGATCTTTTCTTGTTGTTCCATTCTTTTCTTTTTTTCTTTTCTTTTCTTTTTTTGTTGGTTCCTTTTTGGGTGTTCAAGAACAACTAATGTATAGATAGGTTATCCCTGCTTTAGCCATGGATTGCTTCGAACTCTTTATATTTCTGCATTTTCATTCTCTCTCCTCGGAAAGTTCGATGGCAGTAAGATAGATAGGTTACCTTTCATGACGCTTCTTAAGATTTTGGAATGATATTGATTAACCTCTGTTTGGGCTCAATTTCCTGTTTGTGCTTAATTGCTTCTGATATTTTTCCCCCCAATTTTCTTAGTTTATTAGTAGTTGTTATACGACAATTTTATCTTTTATTGCCTATATTAAACCATAAACAAGAACTGCTTTGATGTACATCTTATGTTTCATGATGCACTTTTAAGATTTGTTGGCTAAGGCCTAACTCAAAGATGTTTATTTTATTTCGGGGCCTTTTTTCATATAGCATTGGAATCTTATAAGAAGCAATCATATGATACTGAAAATTCTTATTGATTCTCTACATCATTTTGATCGTGATCAGGAGAGATTAGCTTTGGTGTTTCTTTGTTTTCTTTGATTAACCGAATCGGATATGCTATTACTCTAAAAATTAGTAATTTTTCGTCCTTTGGTGTTATTTTTTTTATAAAATATTTACTCACTACCTTATGTAAATAAAGCCTCCTTAAGAACTATGATGCGTATAAAAGGAGGTGGTGGTGCGCTTATTTAGTCCAAAATGCAAATGAATGCAAAGAAAAATGTATGGTTGCTTGTTATAAAGTGTTGGGATCTCACAAACCCTCATCGATTATCAATAATTGATTTTTAGCTCGTGGATGTAGCCGAGTATTTGAGTTCAATGACTAAAAGAGAGTAAAAGAAGATTGTAAAACTATTTTGATTTCCACTCTTCCGTGATGTTTTATGGCTTTAAAGTATTAGTTTTTAGAACTCTTGGTTCAACCAAAAACCAAAAGAATTATTGTTTTAAGACTTGAATTGTAGTAATAAATTTAAAATTGAACTCAAATGGCTGCTCTATGAATTACTAGATAATCACATTGTTTAAAGAGAGAATTGCCAAAGCTCTCACTTAAAGAGAATGAACTTCATGAAAAACAGACAACCAAAATAACTCAAACATGGATGCAAAAGCTAAATTCAATGGGATGGAGAAGGTCCTAAATGATACTAGTGGCTGAACTCCAAAAATTCGGGGTGTTTGTGCCTTCCTCTCCTTTTGTGAAAACTTGGCCTCAGGCCAAATTTTTATTATTCTACTCAAGCTGCACCTCCACTTTTGTATGATAATGCATTCTAACACATTCTATAAATCCTTCCACCATAAAGAATCTCACAGATTCTTACCTTAAGTCTTTTTAGACACCTAGCTACCGCTGACAATACACCACCTCCATCCCTATCTTTACCCCTGTACCTTAGTTTAAGAGAATCCAATCCAAAAATAAATGCAATCTTAGATTATGCTTATGAACGTTGAGTCTTTTATTTTATTTATTTTTCCTCGTCGTTTCAGCTTAGATCTTTGAATGAAAATATTTAGAAGACAAAGAACGCTCCTTTTGAATCAGATGCTTTTGTCACATTAAATTATAATATACTCTTGCCATGTGGTCGGACTTCTAATAGATGCCCATATTCTAGGTCTTAATTTTTTTGTTTTTATATTCTAATGCATTGATAAGATAATGACATGTTCCTCCCCATATGGATATTCCACAAGTTTCTCGAATTATGGTATCTTTTAACTCATAAGATTGTACGATAATGACAATGGGTGATTGATATTAGTACTCAGAATTCCCTGTAAGTAGTGTTATATTACTCGACTTTTCTTAAACTAATCCATATGTTGGATTTCCCTTGCATTGCTGCTTTCTTCTTTCTTCACGCACAAAGCTTCTTTCAATGATATTGTGTAGTCAGGTTGTGGCTCCTTTGTCGTATGATTTGAAATATTGTTTTGAACAATTCATTATATAAAATATTGTTTATATTTCTATGGTGTCTTAAAATGATTAAATTTTGGTTAAATTGTCAGGCGGACTTGATGTCTCGTAGTCGATATGGAGTAAATGAACACGGCTTAGATCAAAATGTTTTATCAGAGGGTGTTGTAAAATTGGGAATGTCGAAAATAGAGGAAACTCGCCCATTTTTCTCGCAAAATGTTTAATCGTGAGGTAAGGGTTTAATGTTTAAAAGAAAAATTCTACCATGTTTAATAAGGTTTTAATGGAAAACATAATCAGAGTAAATGGATTCGCTTCCACGGATTCACTTTTAAAAGGGTTTAAAAGAAATGTTTTCTCAAATCCGTAGAAATGCTGGGAGGGTCCCTCGGGTTAGGAAGAGGAAATCCTGGTTAGGAAGAGAAACATAACACTTTATGCTTGTTGATGAACCTCTTGGGTGGTGGGTTTACTAACCATCATATGTGCAGATGGGTAGAGGTAAAGGAAGAGGAGGACACCATGGAGGAAGAGGTAATAATAACAATAGTGCTTGGAGAGAGTCTATTGGTGAGATAAATCATGTATCGTAGACCCAAGACATGGCCCTAAGGATACAAGCCACAAATTCTTCAAGATAACCATCACCTCCTCGCCAAGACAAAACACAGCCAATTTGAATCGGGCTTTCAACAACATCTCGTTGTTGAATCTATAAATGTTGAGGCCAACACTGATGGTGCTTCTAGAATTGACCCTAGAGATGTGATCACTATTGAGAAAAGAGAGTAAGCTTTCATCAACTTAATTTTCTTCTAATAATGCCAATAGAAGCAGGTATTGTATTAACATGCCATAAGCATTACTATCCATCAATCTAGGAAATTTAGTTACCACTAAAGTGCTTTAATGAAAGATAGTCATAATTGATCACATTTAAGTGATTGACATGTACCAATACACTAGAATACTCACAGTTTTAAGTAATAAAATGTGGAAGAATCAAGCGCAAAAGAGCTCCGCTTCATTTTTTCTCAGTTTTTTGCTTTAGATCAGCCTCAAGCCATATCATCCTCATCATTTTTCTTAGACTCAAGCAGAGCAGCCATTCCATTAATTACTCTAAATTCACTTAACCAAAGATAAGAAGGTTCAAACACAAACACTTTTCCACACCGTATATAGGTCCTGATAAAATATATGTTCAAGTCATTTTCGTGAGAATTTTAAGTCGCTTAATTATCCAATCTAATCATAATTAATATCATTACTTTTAAGAAAAATATTTCTTTATTTGTTTAGTATTATTAACTCTTTTCAAGATCGAAACTAACAAGAAAGTAATTTTCATCATAGGTCATGCTCTACCTAAAATGCTCACTAATGATCACTAAGACTTTCGAGCGTTGACTTCACAAGGATCGCATACTTGGTGCTAACATTCCTTGGAACACTAAGGATTTGTATTTGAGGATTTTAAGGCAATATTTATTTCAAATATATTGTACTTTTAAAATATAAAATGAGTTTGTACTAACTTAGAGCATTTTTTCTCAATTTATAGAAATATTTTCGGTGGGATCCAAAATAAGTGGTATGGCCACTTGGGAGAAATGTGCAAACTATTAGTACAAGAGTTTCATTTGACCATTAAGAACGCCAAACGTGGGGCTTCACCTTATGTTTCTGATGATATTTGAAGGCACAATCCATGATTCAGCCAAGCCTCGTGTACATAGGAAAGAGTACTCCACAAAACAAGATAAATCGCAAGTCGTGAACCTCGCTTAAATTACACGAGGATTCCATTTCCTCACACATTCTTCACATGCCAAACGCATGGTTAGGTTTTTATGATAAGAAAATTTGTTACAATAATATTTTAATTGTGTGATCACATTATATACATTTTTTGTTTTGAACTCACAGGAACAAAGTTTGGGAAAGAAGCCTACATACTACAAGCTGTTTATTCGCAATCATGCTAAAAGGAGTGATGACTCATTTGTCATTGAGAAAGCCAAAGCTTTGAATGTTAGCATCTTAATAAAAATTTATTGTTTTATTATATTAATAGTTAAATTATTTCATTACTAAATTTATAAATTCTAATATGATGTGTCATTGAGCGCAGATATTTATCCGACTATAGGCATGTCCCAACCGCAGGAGGGTCATCCGAACTCCGGGTCCATTGATGACAATGAAATTTTTTTTTTAAAATGTCGGAGGAGTGAAGAAATCGAGACTATATGGTATTGGCTCTGAAATATCAACATACTGTAGCATTGCCTCTTTTAGTGGCACTTCACCTACGACAGGTCATAGCCATGAGTTAGAGGATCAATTGCAGCTTGTGCAGGAAGAGAATAAGCTGTTACGTGATCAGTTTAAGGATTTGCAAGACCAACACCAAAAAATACAGGAGCAAAATGAAAAAATACAGGAGCAAAACCAAAAAATGCAGGAGGAGATGCATAGACAAATGTAGGAGATGCAAAGATGTATGAAATCACAATGGGTCGCTTTTACCAGACTTCTAGTAACCGACTGTGACAAATGATCAAGAGGTTATACTCTGACACTAATATTACCATTTTGTTATTTAAGAATACTATTGATTTTATCATTACTTAAAAAAGTGTTGTGTATTTTAACCCTATTTAAATGATATCTATTAATTTAACTGCTAAACTACATCTTAATGATTTTTGCTATAATTGGCTTTGAATGACAACAAGATTGGTATGAAAAGTCAAGACATGTCAGCAAAAAATATTAGTATATATAGACAGAATAGAAACAAATTTTTCCGTCTTTGATTAGAAATAGAGACGGAATTTTTCCGTCTCAGATCTGAGACGACTTTAGAGACAGAAAATTTCAGTCTCTAATCTAAGACTTAAAACTCCGCCGATCGTAGACGAAATCAATTAGTTCCCCAATTCGTAGACGGAATTTGAGACCAAAATTCCATGTGTGAATAGAGACGGATTACCAATCTCGATTAGAGACGAAAATCCTCCTGCCTCTATTTAGAGATCTAAAATTCGCCTCTAACTCGTCGACAGAGATAGAATCTTTCCGTTCTTAATCAGAGATGGATTAGAGATTGTGAACTGCATTTGACTAGCGTTTTAAGACCGAAAAATTCTTCCTCGAATTCGCTTTCTTGCATTTATTGTAGACGAAATCGTCGTTTCTTAAACGGCTGGGTTTTGTAGGCGACGAGCTTCTTGCAAACATACCCAAAATCATGAGAAACACCAGGAAGGGGCTCCACATAAACTTCTTCTTGAAGATCTTCATTTAAGAAGGCATTTTTAACATCAAGTTGAGAGATACACCATTGTAAAACTAAAGCTACTACAATAAGAGTACAAACTGTAGTCATTTTTGCAAAAAACAGAAAGTTCCTTATCCATAGCTTGCTGTTAATGTGGATTAAGAATTGCCTCTTTGTAGAAAGAAAACTCATAAAAACAATGAATAGAAGCTAAAAATGAAGTAAAAGATGAAGAATAATAAGTAAATAGTAAACTAAGTGATTTCGGACTTCCAGCAAAACATGCGTGATCTGACAGAGAGGTGGATCTTACAATCGTAGACTCCGTCGAGACATAGGGAGAAAAGGGAGCTTCCAAGTGTCCCTAGGAGCAGTGTATGTACCGTTGTAACTATTAAGAACAACACGTTGAATACAGGGATAAAAGTGAAAAGGAGGAAGAAATATGAGAAGTGGGTATCTAGTACAGGAACTGAGATGATGTTATTAGAATCCTCATAAAAGGGATCAATACGAAGAAGATCAGATATAGTCTAGTCAAGTCATGAACAGAAGATGGAATAGAAAAGAAAGGTATATGTTCAAGAAAAACAACATGACGAGACAGATAAAGTTTTTGAGTAGTTGGATCAAAACACTGATGCCCCTTTTGACCTTCATTATAACCAAGAAAGACAGAAATAACAAATCGATGGATAAATCCTGCTACTGCCTCTACATGAGGTTTAAGAATGAAGAGTACAACCAAAGACTCTAAAGAAAGAATAACTGGCCATACCCGTATAATTTCTTAAAAGGAGAAATACTCCCGAAATATGCGAGAGAAAGGGAATATTATTAACTAAAGTTACACCAATAAGAATAACTTCTCCTTAAAATTCACTGTAGAACAAAATTTGACAATAAGAGAGTTCGAAAGTAGTTTCCAACAATATGCCTATGTTTTCAACACCATTTTGCTCGTGGAGTTTCTATACACGAAGTTGCTGTATCGCTCCATCTAAGGCACCAACTCCCAAGAAATTTATTCGAAGTGTACTCCCTACCCAAATCACACCTAAAACATTTAATAACAGAAGAATGTTGAGTTTTTACAAGGGCACAAAAGGCTTTGTATATCTTGAAGAATTCAAAATGATGTTTCACCAAATAAACCCAACAATAGCAAGTATGATCATCAATAACATAATATCGAGACCCTTCTTTTGTGGGAACAGAGAAGGCCCCCATACACATCATAATGAATCATCAAATGGAGAAGCAAGAGACGTAAACACTTCGATTAAAAGGAAAAGCTGAAAATTTGCTGCTTTACATCCACTACACTAAAAAACATCATGAGTTTGTAACTTTCCTAAAGCCCCTGTGGATCCTAAAAATGTTAAATGAGTTTGGGACTGATTTTCGGTTGGGTAAATGTAAGAATTTGGACTAGTATCCTTCAAGGAAATTGTAGCTCTATCTAATAATTTGATGTTAGACTTTTGAATCACCAAAATCGGACCTCTATAACTCAAGCATGTCCATTTTTCGACTCCAAGTACAGCCTTAAGTCGTTAATGGTTTGTGTCCATTGGGACTTTTAGCTAGTTTCCTCGAACCGGGTTCTAATTCAGCTATGTGGTCTATTATGGCTTGTTGTGTGGTGCGCTTTGTTGGCATCTTGTATGCCACAATTGGTCCTAAGGTTTTAGCATGTCATTGTTTTAATTGAGTGATGTGCTTGATGGTACTGATTGGAGGTCACCTGTGTGTTCTAATGGATTGACATGTGATGTGTTTGTGTATGCATAAGGCCATTGCATGGCTTGTCCGTTAGCTATTTGTGGACATGTTAAGTGTCACATCTTGGCTCTAGAGGATAATGTAAGTCATTGCTTGATTGGTGATGACTTGTAAATGTCAATATGTGCATAAATATGTTGACACATGAATTTTGTGGATTTATTTGGAAATTGTATGTTAATTGATATAAATGTCCAAATGATGTACATGGGTGATATATACATGAGTAGAGTTGTTCATATAGAATCCATCATATATGTGACATGATATATAAATAGTAATGGTATATTGCTTTTGCATTTGTGCACTTATATCGCATGAAATGTGTGTGCACATGGTTTTAAATCATTTATCATTCTTGGTAAATAACTCCAACCCTACCTTCTATTTTATGTTCTTTCCTTTCAATTGTCACAATGTAAATACAAACTTGTTACTCAAGAATCCTTCATCATAATAGAATCCTAGAAAGTTTCTAATTCTCGGGTTTGATAGCTAGACGCTCCGATCTTCGAGATTTGATCGTTATCCTCTGCCAAATAGGATCATGAGGCCCATCGCGTGGATTCAAGCATTAAGCCCCCAAGTTCTTTAGCCTTCAAGCTAGTAGACTCACGTCCGTCTCACGACTGCTTTGTTTCTAGTTCGGACATCTCATGTCTAGCATGTCCCTGTAGCACAGGATAGAATTTCAAGCTCTCTTAAAGACAAAAACCTGGGATTTAATTCCACCTATTTTGAGACAACCACAAACAGAAAGTGGGTCTCCGCACTAAATATATTGCTGATGGTACCCCTTTGATAAATACAAAGCCAGATTAGTTGTGAAGCCAAAGGGTTTCCAACAAAACCCTGGCATTGATTTTTTGATACTTTAGTCCAGTGGTTAATCAACTATCATCAGAATTATTTTCTCCTTATTGTTACTCATGGATGGGAGATTCAACAAGTTGATGATAATAATGCTTTCCTGATGGAGAGCATGATGAGACTGTTTTAATGGCTCAACCAGCTGGTTTTGAAGATCCCCTTCGGCCCCATTTTGATTGTAAACTCAACAAGGCTTTATATGGCCTCAAGCAAGCTCCTAAAGCAGTTTGGTTTGACTGCCTTAATCTCACTCTACATTATTAGAGTTTTCAGTCCTCTCTATTTCTGGTTCCTCACTATTTTTTGCCTGTATTCATGGCTGCACATGCCTTTGTCCTGTAAAAGGGACTATATCTTGATCACAGGGGAGGATTCTTCTGCTATTCATACTTCCTCATTCAAGACCTGAATAAGTCCTTTGCCCTCAAAACTCTGGGGATGTTCATTGCTTGGGATTTGGGGTCCTACGGATTCACTCCTGCCTTCATCTCAAGCAAACTAAATATGCTACTGATCTACTTACCCAAACAAATATACTCAGCTCTAAAGCCTGTTCTACTCCTAGTATGAGTTTAGCTAATAAACTTTGCCAGGATGATAGTCACCTTCTCTCAACCTTCTTTATATCGAAGTACTATAGGTCTCTTCAGTATCTAAATCATACCAGGCCTGATATTTCCTTTGCTGTGAACAAACTTAGCCAATATTTGCATGCCCCTACTACAACACACTAGGTAGCCTACAAAGGAATTCTTCATTATATAAAAGGGACTCTTGATTATGGCATTTCTATTTGTCCAGCCTCGGTTTTGGGTTTGGAAGGCTTTCTGATGCTGATTGGCAACAAATCTTGATTACGACTAGGAAAACCAATGAGTGGGATCTCTTGCGGTCTTCTTTAGACTAAATCTTCATTACCTGGAGTTCAAAGAAGCAAAATGTAGTGGCTCGCTCAAGCACAGAGTCTAAATATAGAGCCTCATGCAACTGTTGCTGAACTTGTTTGGGTGCAGAATCTACTTATAGAGATTGGAATTTCCCTTCCAGCCACACCTCCAGTGTTGTGGTGTGATAATGTTGGAGCCCAAGCACTTGCTACAAATCCAGTACATCATGCCAGAAAGAAGTATATTGAGTTAGATATTCATTTTGTCATAAATCTGGTAAACTGAATGCAAATTGGAAGTCCCGTATATCTCTTATGATCATCAACCAGCTGATTTGTTTACTAAGCCACTTCCCTTGAATGATTTTCCTATTTATGTCACAAGTTTTCTAAGATCTCCCTCAATCAGCTTGAGGGGGTATAGTTAAACGTGAATGATGCTGCTGATAAAGATTCTGATAGACCTATACTCTAAGCATCAAGCATGACTGTATCTTTCTCCAAAACTAACTAAGGAAGATCATACACCTGAGAAGCATGTTATACACTCCCTAAGTTAACTAACACTTTCATTTGGTGAAGACTTGCAAAAACAAGTTGCCTTCTTTCTCTTATAGAATGATCTATTGCTTCTTGTATATATATGGAAGTTCTCTCTTTTCCTCTTCTATAATTTCTGAACTCTCTGTAACTATATTTATTTACAGTAATAAAATAGTCTTTCAGTTTCTGTATGTTCTTATCACACTCAAACCTTAGGGAATACGTGTAAATATTAAAATGACCTAATATACAGACTCATAGCGGACACCTTAGCCCAATTACAATCTTCATCATCCCTTTGATTTTGCATCTCACATGCATGGGCTAGGAAACTTCACTCAAGTACATCAAATAACTTAATTAGTGACACCTGATTTACTTATGTGTATAAATTCCTTTACGTTCAATCAAGTAAACTGCATCAATCAAACTTGTTAATCAATCAGTTTAAAACTTCCATTACGGTATATATCAAGCACTGATCTTAGTTTACACTTTACATGGCATCTAATCCAACCAAAAGACATGTATGCTAATCATAAGGATCAGGATCTATATCGGTCATACAATTACATCATGATTTCATGAAGAGCTTTGATCCATGCACAAATATAATTACATCCTTAAGAGCCATGAGCATGCATGTACTTGTAAAAGGCTAGCCTGAAGTGCATTGAGGATGCAAAAATGGTAGATGGAAGTGTTGTCGTGCCCAAACAAGAATATATGTCTAAATGGTAAATGCGTTGTCGCCACTGGACATTCTTCCTTTTTCTCCATAGATGCCACACTAGAATGTCTTTTTAGTATATAATAGCTATATATACATGCACGCAAATACTAATTAATTTGGCAATTTGGGAAGGGCTTCTTGTCTTTGGTCGTGACAGTGCATAAAAAGGTTGATGCATGTGACCACGTAGAGTCATCAATCATATTCAAACATTTGATTGTTAAGGAATATGTCACGCAAAAGCTATGAGCGTTACGACGAAACCTGCCAACATTCAATAAAAATCCGTTCCCACCTTATAAATCTATTCTTTGATCCAAATTAGTGCCCCACAAAAGAAGTAAACATTAGAAAAAAGGTGGAAATCCACCAGTCGTTTGTCAGAAAAGTGGTATGCAAACCGTGAAATTTTTTTAGTACAATAGTTTGCTTGAGACTGATTCTAACTTAATTTGGAAAATATTTGTTAGGAAATGGGTTTTGGGGGCCCTCATGCAGCTGCTTTATTTGATTGGGAAGCTTCATGCAAAAGTATGACGTTATTGCTAAATTAATGTCACGCTTTAAATATTCTCGGCGTATATAATTGTGTGTTCTGTGCTCATAAATCTTGACGCTCGGATCGATCTAGTTAAGACTTTAGTACAATATGTCCGAACTCCTCCTATCAGACTTAGTGTGTGCAAAGCAAATGTAATATATTTGCAATAAAGTAAAAGCACACATAATCTTTTAATTGGTTTAGCAAATCCGGGCCTACGCTCCACGAGGCTATGCCTGGGCCAGGTGATTTCCACCGATCTCGTTCAAGGTTTCTATCATTACTCTTATGTAGTACGAGACTCCCTCTCTACCCACGGCCCTTCTTGAAACCTAGTGGATTCGTAATGAACCTCCATTCCTCAAAGCATCACACACCCATACCTATATTACATCAATATAAGATGAATAAAAATAAAGAACATCATCTTTCACCAAGTGAAATACCTCAATGTGTAGTATCTACACTATTACTCACTCAAAGATGTTTGGACTTCACTTGTTCTTCTTCCTAAGTTTCCTCGGGGCTTCCAAAATCTGTGCGAGAACTTCTAATGCCATGAATTTATAGCCCTTTTGCTAATTAGTCTTAGAAGCTCAGATAATGCTGGACTTGGGCTCTTCAATATGACCCAACCCCCGCCTATTTTATGTTTTTTCCTTTCCATCTTTTACAACGGAAATAGGAAACTTGCTGATCAAGAATCCTCATCAAAATGTATCTCAGAAAGCTTTATAATCCCGGTTGAAAGCTTAGATGTCTGTATCTTCCTGAGATTTGATTGTTATCCTCTTTCCAAATAGATCTAAAGCCCATCGGTTACCGCCCTGCTCCTTTTTGGCCTTCAAGGTCACAGACTTCCATGTGTGCCCCACTTGCTGCTCCTATTTCCTCAATAGATTATCTCATGTCTAGCACATCCCTACAACATAGGATAGCTTTAGTCCAAACTACATCTTGGGTATCCCATAAGGACTTCACTTCTATTTCAACAACCTCACACTTTTACCCTTGAAGTAGCTACCTTCTTGTAGAACCCCTTGATACAAAGATATGGAAAATTATATCAAACCTAACATTCCCTTGTCTATATCTTCAAAGAAAATACCTCTCTTAAAGAATGAAATGACACACACTCTGCCCCCTTATTTTCTCCCCATTATTTTTATTTTATTTTATTTTTATTCAGGGAAGGAAGGATAAATGCCTTTAAAGGTCCGGGACTTCACTTCGGCTTATCGTGAGACTCCGGCGGGGACCCCATCTAGTCCACAATGCATACCCCCATGGATGACTCGTATCGATTCATACCTTGAAGCATCCAACTTGGTGAAAATGTCTACTAGTTGATCTCAGAATGGATATGTGCCCAGATAAGTGATTTTGTCCTCAACCATGTTCCAAATGCAAGTGCCCTATGTCATTTCGCTTACTCGAATGTCCAACTGATTTTCTGAGATATTGATAGTAATCGAGGTTGTCACAAGAGAGTGCTAGACTTCTCCAAAGCCCCCAGCAGTCTCGGGCGAATATTTTTCCTCCAATGAGTTGTGTGCATCAACTACCAATTGCTAGGTTTTCATCTTGGTCGTGGAAAGATATAAGTCATGAATTACACACAAGTGTCGCTTTCTATGAAGAAACACCCATAAGAAGTACAGCGGTCATCCGCCAGTCCAAGCCCTATCAACGCTCACACATCATACTAGGCTAGATGTGGTGTCTCAAAATTATACCAAAGTCCGCTATTTCACTCGACATATTTTGATAATCTCTGACTGTAGAAAGATGACTATCCTTTGGGTCACTGGCCCTCCTCTGGGCCAAACCCCATGCTATAACATATGCTCAGATCGGGGCTTGCATTCGTACAACAAGCCCAATCATGCTTTTTAGATGAGAGTCGATCAACACTATTCCTACTCAATCTTAGTAATCTTGTCATGTCCCTATTGGTGTCCTTTCTGGATGTTTTGTTATACCAAGCTCGAAACTCAATGGACTAGGTTCTTAGCATGTTTTTCCTGTATGATATAAATATCCATGAGCTGATTTGGTCAGACTTAAGACTCTCGTAAAGTAGTGTAAGTTCTCCCACAAAGCTCATTTCAAATTTTCAGGCTCACGGTCTTACAACCCTTCCACCGTGTTGGGATGTGGACCCAAAGACTATGTCACCCACAACATTTGAAGGGCAATTACTTGCTTTTGACTTTTCCAAGCAGCAGAGTCGATCCGTCCTCGCGCAACCACCTTTAGGAGTGTATTCCGTGAGTCCCTCATACAAAGCTCCCGGAGTCTGCTTTTATCCCATAGAGATCATTTTAGTTTGTAACATGATTAGAGGAAGAAGATCTTCAAACCCTTTAGGTTAAGCTACAAACACTTCTTCATGTAGATACCCATTTAAAAGCCCGACACCAATTTGATAAATTTAAACTAGAATGTACAAATGCCAATAGCGTACAAATTGACTCCAAGCGAGCCATCAAAAGTAAATATCCCATCAAAATCTACTCCTTCTATTTGAGTGTAGCCTTAAGCAACCAAACAAGCTTTGTTTCTAGTGATGTTTCATTCTTCATCTGTCTTGTTCTGCGAAGATCTACCTTGGTCCCCAATTATTCGTGACATTAGGGGTTTCTGGAACTAAATCCCAAACTTCATTATGTCCGAACTGTGATGGTTCTTCCCTGATAGCCTAGATTCAGAACTCATCGTTCAGAGCCTCCTTGTAATTTTTTGGTTAAATTGTGGAGGTGTAGCAGCTAAGGCTAAGGCCTATCATTTCTTTGTGGTTTACCTTGGGAACGCCCCTCGTTCGGACACTCGCTTCTATATCTCCCAAAATATCAATGGTAGGATGGTTTTTATGAATCTTCTTAGAGGGCTCTTGAACTTGGATGTCAGAGTGTTCATCACTATTGTGGTCATCCTATTGTTGTACGGAGTTATCTGTTGTCTGAACATTAGCTATAACCGGGTGCTTAACGGATGGTGGAGCATCTTTGGGATTGTTGAGAGTCTTCTCTACTTCAAGAATTGAAACCATAGGAGGATCTCCTGGTCTAGATGTGTCACTCGATGGAAGATAATCATCAACTTGCACATTAGTTTATTCTATCATAGCCTTGGTTATTTTATTGTACACCCTATAAGCACAGCTGTTTGTGTAGTACCCTAGAAATACACGCCGTCCCTCTTAACGTGAACTTTCTTCTTGGTTCCCTGTCATTCAAGATGTGGCAAGGACTACCAAATTTATAAAGATGTTTCAAATTTGGTTTCTTTGCATTCCGGATCTCAGATGATGTTTTGAGAGTTCCTAGACTTAGATAGATTTGATTTGAGATGTAGCATGTTGTATTCCTTCCTTGAAAATTTAGTTAGGACACTCTTACAGCTTTTAACACTTATTTCCGGGCCATTTCTTGCGAGAGTTCACTTTCTTGCTTTCAACTACTCCATTTTGTTGTGGATTTTTGAGTGCTAAGAACTCATGTTCTACACTATTTAACCTAACGTAGAAATTTTCAAACAAGGAGTGTTCGAATTTCTTACCATGATAACTCCTTATTCTACTTATCTTTAGGAGTATGTTGTTGTGCTCCTTGTTAGTCTTTGCCACAATTATTCAAATGCTTCAAATTCTTTGGATTTGGTTCTGAGGAAATTTACCCAAGTGAACCTAGAGAAGTCATCTAGACATACATATACAAACCTTTTTCTAGCAATGCTCTTTATTTGCATGGGGTCCATTAGATCCATATGGACCAATTCCATAACTCTGGTAGTAGAGCCTAGTTGAGACTCTGGGTGAGGTGTTCGAACTTGTTTCCCTAGTTGGCATGGTCCACACATTCTTTTAGGTTCTCATTTGAGATTTGGGACCCCTGATAGTTTCTAATAATTGGCATTTGTGGGTTGTTGCTTAAATGTCCCGTTCAATTGTGCGAAGGTTAGTTTAATGATTGAAGCGTGGCGGGCATGTGTTCAAACTTGCCAGTAGATAATAGTTATATGATGACCTATTTCCTTCCACAATCTATTGCTAATCCTGATCTAGGATAATACATTTGTCTTTGGTAAATCTCACGAACAAATCTTGGTCACACAATTGACCCCGTCGCGATCAAGTTGGCTTTTGTCATCGACAGAGCGCATCTCTTAATTTTGGTAACCTAGGAACATTTAAGGACTTGGTCCCCAAGACTCTTCCTTTTGAACCATCCCCAAAAGTTATTGAGTCTGAACTAAATAGAAGAACGTTGGATAACAACCACTTGTTGCCATTCATATGTCTTGAGCTTCCACTATCAAAGTACCACCTTTGTTCTATTTCAGCCTTGAGAGAGGTAAGAACAACATGGCTCTTAGTTTTTCCTTTTTTTATTCAGATGGGCTTTTTAACTGATTTGTTCTCCTTATTCTCTTAACTTACAGTAAGATTTGTAGTCCCTTAGTGATGTGCGTGTGACCCATTCTTCGGCTTGATGTATATGACTTCATTGCCCTTCTTTTCTAAGAATTGTCTTTCTTGGTCGGACATGTTTTTCCCATTCTTGGGAGAGTTCAGACTCGTTCTTCTATTTTTACCGTCTTGGGACATGAAATCTTCTTTTGGTATGATTGTTTTGAGCCTAGAGATCCCCTTTGGTACCCAATGCCTTCGAGCCTTAGAGGTAGTTCCATACATAGAATGTGATCCGGGAGCAACATTCTCGAGTTCATCATTTTTACTAATTTCCTGAGAAGTTCTAACTTAGATTGAGCCATGTTGTTCTTAAGGATTTCCCCTTTTAGAGTAGCTACCTCTTTCTCTAAAGCTTCGTTGTCTTGATTGAGTTGATGAACTTGTCCTTGATGATCTTTATTGATTTTTTACGGCTGCCCTGACTTTTGTACAATGCGTGTGGGCGATGCTAGTTCTTAAATGCGAGGAATTTCATCCTCTTCTTCAAAAAGTGGGTTAGTTGGAGGATTATGTAATGCGGTCAGCAACCACGCGTGTTAGGATGTGGTCATCACATCCTTTGAAAATTGCGAGGCTTGTAATCGATTCAGAATTGAGGTCTGGTATCCTAGATAAGGTTGATTGTCTTGTTTCTCTTAGCACAACTGTAGTCTTCTGATTCATCATGACTCAAGATAACAAGAAGAAATCGATTCTTTTTCATCTTGTCACATTTTACTTGGATGTGGCCATAACCTCCACATTCTCTACACTTGATTGACTTGTTCCTGATATTTGGTCTTTGAGATCCTTGTGTCATGCTAAACTTAATAAGATTAAATGTGCTAGATGGGCAATTTTTGTTGAGGGTTACCTTTTGCATGAGCATTCAACCTTTTTATGGCTCTTTCAAATTCTTGTGACCAAAGGCCTGATTAAGTTCATTCCCTTAAATCCAACAAGTAGTTCGGACATAGCCTTTAGTCCCTCAAGTTTCTTTCTATCATAGGACTCTTCATTCATTTCTATTTCAAACGTAAGTGGAGATACCATCAGTTCTTCAAGTTTCATCATTTTGAAGTCTTTTTCCTCCCTTATTGTTGTTGCCTTGAATGCAAACCTAGGTGGCAAGGATCTTAGGGCCTTTTTCACAAGCTTCTCTTTTAGAATCTTTTCCCTAAGGGAAAACGATTCATTATCTATGTCGCCTGATTTTCCATTGAAGTCGATAGTCTCTATAGCTCATCATGAGTTTGCACAAATTTTGTTGTAGCAATTCTAAACTAGATTCACGAACTACACTTGTTTCTTCAAAATGGACATGAAAAGAATGTCCATGATTCCTTAGCTACTCGATTGAGTGGAGATCATCTTAGTGTAAGGGATCTACAATGTTGAAGATGGCATTCAAGGCTTGTGAGTTTTAGGTGGAAAGGCGTCTTCTTCGGTGTCAGTTTACTTAAGTCCTTGAAAACAATTTTCCTTCAACATTAGTTTTAGTAGTGGCTTCCATCCTTATAGAACAGACCTCCATGCCTTTTTATCATTTGATTTTATGAAGACAAGCATCCTAAGCTTTCTAGTAACCATAGTTCGTCAATCCGAGAAGAGGAGGACGGCTAGTAGAACCACCTTCTTTCAACAAATCCATTTGCTACTCTCACACAATTAGTTAGAGTAAACACAGATCTCACTCAATAACTTACAGTGACCCACTTTGATACCAATTGACAGATATAAGTGTGTGTTCCAGGTCACAGTCCTTTATGTTTAGACTATGATCTCATTCGGACTTTAGTGCAGTATGTCTGAACTCTCACTATAGGACTTAGTGTGTGTAAAGAAAAGGTAATATATTTGTAATAAAGTGAAAGCACACATAATCTTTATGTGATTCGACCTTTCTACCGTCCATGGGGTTGTGCCCACAGATGCAGGATTTCCACTAATATGATTCAAGGTTTATAAGTGGTCTTTATGTGGTGTGAGACTCCTGCCACACCCACAGCCACTTTTGAAACCTAATAACTCATAGTGGAATGCAGAACAAACTCCCTCCATTCCCCTCTCTAAAGCTTCGCACACCCATATCCACATTACATCAATATAAGATAAAGAAAATGAAGAACATCATCTTTCACCAAAGGTTAAAGGCGTTTAACGTCTGATACCTCCAACAGTATCTGCTCTGCCTCTCTTCGAGGTTCGAGTTTGCGGCTTGTTCTTTCAAGCTCTGCTCACGAGAAAATCCGTGTCGAGAACTTCCAACACTCTAAATTTATAGCCTTGCTAATTAGTCTTGGAAGTCTAGATACGATTGGATAATTTTCCTAATATAACTCCAACCACTATACATTTTTATGTTATTTCCTTTTGGTTGTCTATGAAATAAGAAAACTTGTTGATCAAGAATCTAAATCGAATAGAATCCTGAAACTTTCCTAATTACGGTTTGGCGGCTTGATAGTTCAAATCTTCTGAGATTTTGATGGCGTTATCATCTTATAAATAGATCATAGGCCCGACACTGTCGGTTACTTGCTCCCGATTTCCTTAGCCTTCAACTAAATATACTCCGCGTCGGAAAATCTCATTTGCCTTGTTTAAGTTGACATCTCGTAGCCGGCATGTCATATAGCACATAATAGCCTAGTTAGAACTACTTTATGGTCCTACTAGGGATTTCACTTCTATTTCATCAAATCTTTATTAAGCTCAATCTTTGAAATAGCACCGCTGGCAGCCAGAACCCTTGGAGACGAAGACATGGACAATTATTTCAAACCCTGACATATTTCATTATGATTATTAATTTTGAAGAAGCAATTAACGATTCACGGGCATAAAGTAGAATTAGATTTTTATTGAATTAATTTTTTCTTTGCAAAAATGATAATATTATTGTATTTAATAGCATCATAAGAACAATTATTTTTGTTTCTACTTTTTATATTGTTGAATGCAAGAATAAAATGGTATACTCACCTAATTTTCAAAACAAAAAAAGATAAAAACCGAGACAACATTTTCCTTCCTTTTTATTTAATGGGCTTGGCCAATAGATTATTTTGACATTTTTTCATGTGGCATTACAACCTTATAGTAATATGTTCATATATTGTTTTGAACTTGTTTTTTCTTTGTATCTCGTCAAACCCTTAACCACTGAGCCAAGCCTTATTGGGAATGCTTACACACAATAAATGACATACATGAAGACTTTATCATTGCGTGTAATTCATACCTAGTACCTTTATGACCCTCTCGATTTCAAAGTCTATGCCATTGAAGAGCTAAAAAACCCTTTCAAACGAATGAAACAATGAAAAAGAAAAGTTATATCCATGCATATAAATGGAAATTGATTTGATCTCTCAACATAATATCCATTCCATCTCCTAGTGTCTTAGCTTAAACCCTACCATGATCATGAGGTTCCTCACAATTGTTTTAGCAGTCACTGCAATTGTTTTTCTTCTGAGTGTTCAACCAAACAATGCCACTAGGGTTCCTAAGGGAGAGAAAAATGAGTGGATGACGAAAGGAATTAATATTGTCTTGCAGTCTCTGAAGGGGGGTCCTGTATCTCCTTCTGCCCAAGTTCATGCACCTGAAGATTCCCCGCAAAGGCCCGCCTTGCATCATGGTAAGAGCTTTGAAGCCATGCCATGCCTCCTCCTGGGCCAAGCCCGCCTGCGCTGCCGTTGTCATGGCTACTGAGAACAAATGAAACCTCACCATGGTCACCACCAGATTTCCAAAGTTCTTACTAGTTATTTGCACCAAGTATAACTATCTTATGTGTCATAAAATAATGGGAATAAACTGAATTTGCATTTCATTTTGCTTTGTAATTTTCATCTTTCCTGTAATGTTTGTGTATGTTCTGTACACAAATATATTGAATAAGAAATAAAGAACATGCATCAATTAATTGTGTGCAAGTATGTAGTGCAGTATTTTCGAAATTGTTTATGTTCTGGGGTAACCTTTTGGATTTTGAAAAATTCATGCTACAAAAATAAAAGATGAGAGTTTGAATCTTGAACATATTTTTCTTTGGTTGTGTTGATTATTGATCTTTATATGTAAAACCCAATTGCGTAGTCACTTAGCATCGAAACTTATTTGATTGCACACATGGAAATTAAAGTGCTTACAATTTGGCTTATGAACCTCTAAGGATTAATTATGTCCATGCATGCCAGTTGTCGGAGATACTTTGAATAATTTTGATTAACTTTAGTGGTTTTGACAATCAAAAATTTAAATAGTTTAACTTTATATTTAATAGTTTTTATATTTTGAGATATCATTTTGCATATATTTTAAATTTCTCCTTGAGGGTTGATGTTAAATAATTTGATTGCTTCCATATATCTCTCTGGGACAGAGAGGTGGGTCTATTTATTTATGGCATTGGGTTAGTGTTAAAATAAACTTGAGATAAATCATCAAGATACTGCTGTGTGCTTTATTACGCATCTGGCTATGAACTGATCTACCAGTCTAATATTGGTTTTACAAGTGACTATGGAATGATCAGCTTTTAGATTTAATGTCCGGTTGGATCTTGAAACATTAAATTTAACATGGAAGTTTTGAAAAGGAGAAAAGTTATATATGTGCAGTTTTCTTGCTTTTTCTCGGAGATTTGAAAAGAAGAAAGCAAGATTATAATAAACAAGCTTTATGGTGCCGTGAAAATGGTATGTACATGCTATACACCTCAGATGATGATGCCCCATATTTGAAAGTAAGGTCTTGATAATGCAAAAGTTGGTGCATGTGAGTGGAATCATCTTCAAAGATTTGATCAATTCTTTATTAGGAGTATATGTTACAAGAAAAAAAGCAGCTTAACATCTAGAACCGTGACCAAATTAGCAATTCAAAGAGCACGTCCTAGTAAAACTTTATTATTATTTGTTCTAGATAAGAAAAAAATTATGGTATAACACTCTTTGTGACCACTACAATTGTTACATTCCATAGGATAAATTCTAACATTATATAAGTATAGATGTGATAACCTAGAAGATGTGTTCCATGCTGAATTATTTTGTAGATCCAAGAGCATTTATTAAGCTACAAAGAAGCAATTGATTAACAATCAAATGACCCAATAATAACATTCTGAAATACAAACTTATTAAACAAAAAAGCATATCAATTTATAGTGTGTAGAAAAACATACATAAAACGGATCCAAAATTAGTGACTGTCATTTATCTCCAAGAAATGCGGAGGGCAAGATCAAAGAGAGAAAGATATGGCTAGGGTTGAAGAAGAATATTTCCTTCTCCCCAGACCAGAAATTACTTAAACCCTTGTTAAATTTTAGGGCTCTATTTACTGATATATATAGAGCACAAGGGAACAATTGGGCTTTGGTCGGAGAAGATAGAACCATGAGCTTCTAGCTAGTTAATATTAAATCATCCCATAAATGACCCATAATTAACACAATTATACAATTAAAATTGTAATATGATTTTTCTTAGTCCATAATTAATAAATTAATCAAAGATTCTCCCACTTGGATGACATAATCATAACTCCAAGTGTTTTTCTCCAATAGATTTACATAGTCATAATAATCATATACAATTAACATGCGAGAGGATATATAGAATTGTACATGTTGAGCGCTACTAATCGAAATCATAACTCAAATGCTTCCTGAAAGAGACTTACATAGCCATAACAATCATATATAATTAATACACCCTAGAGGATGCATAAATAGTACATAACAGTGCTACTAATCTAGAGACGGTACAATGACAAAAGTATTGATTCAATGGAAAGAAAAAAACATAATTATGCCATTCATCTGGTCAAAAATGACACAATGTAGATAATGACAAAACGTCAAAATATTGCGTATAATAATGAAAAAACATGAGCTTTCCTTACAAAAAATACATGAAAGGCAAAACTCCCACTAAAACAAAAAGATTCTAGGCTCTAACAATCTCATGCGGGGTGACGTGTTCTTGAAACACACACAAATTAGTAAGCCTTTGGTTGGTAGGTTTGCAAACATGCTAGTCGTGAGGCGTGCTCAGCGAAGCTTGAGGGACTGCGACTTCTTTTTAACAAATAACTTCACATTAATGATAGCACGGGCAAGAAGTGTCATAGTGTTCTAGAGAAAGATATAGCTATGGAAGTATCACAAAACAATTTGTGAGTATAAATGGGTGAGCAACCTCAAAGTGAAATGAAGTTCCTAACCTGTGCATATCAAGTAGCCTTATAACATGCCACATACTCTACCTCCATAGAAGAAGAAGCTGTTTGTAATGACTCGGCCCAACCATGTAGATATTGTCCGCTTCGGGGATTGCGGGGCCAAATGGAACAGACCCCCACATCGGGGTTGGGGATCGGCTCTGATACCATTTCTCGATTTGTGCGTGTCATCCTTGCGCAAGGGCCATGCTAATCTTCTCTGTATCGTTCCAATTTTATCGAATGTCTCCAAGTGTTTGCTTGAAACTTTTCCATGAAACAACTCCTTCAACCATCATAATGATATAACAAGAAGTGGACTTTTATCATCCACAACGACCTCCATGTCGGAATCACTTGCAAACCTGACCACCTCGCGGAGTGTGTCGATGCGTCGATAGCCGTCAACATGAGATCCTTGATACCCTGAAGATACCTCAAAACTTTCTTAGTCTCTTTCTACTAGCTTTGACCAAGATCACTCAAGTACCTACCCAATAGGGCGACAACAAAAGCAATATCAGGGTGTGTGCATACTTGAGCATACATTAGGCTGCCCACAATTGAAGATTAAGGGACTGCTTTCCTGAAATCCTTAATTTCCTGAAATTTCCTCCCTTGAATATTTAGTGAAACCCCTCCTTTTTGGTACTCACACGTATCCCTCGTTGAGTAGATGAACTTTCACTATTGGCTCAACAAATTTCGATTGACGGAACTTCGTAGATCGTTGAAGAATTCTTGAGCTCTTTCCTCTCCTTTTCTATTTCACGTTTTTTTCTCTAGTAGGAAAAGCAATGGGATCCTTTACTGTCCCTCGAAGCCTAAAACCCAAGGTTTAAGTGGGTGGCTGCAACCCGTATCACGTGTCCATGACTTGTCTGCCCGTTTCTGAAACAATTTATTTCGTTTCAATTTAAGTTCAATTTATTTTAAATGAACTTTACTTAATTTATTTTCCATTTTCAAGATTTTTCTTAAAATCCCGTTTTTGGGGTTAGCCAGAATGGGAAGCCCTGAAAATCATGAAAATACGATTGTCTCGGAATTCAAGTAGTCTAGGTATGAATTTCAAGAGATGAATCAAACGATGACGTCCGGTTCATCATCAAGATATGTGAAAATTTCAAGTGCATCTCGTAATAACATTGTAGCGGCAATTTACCGTTTTGCCATTTTTCGAAAAAATTCAAATTTATCCGGGTTTTACAATAGCTCATATGGAGTCTTAGAAACAAAATTACTAGAAACTTGATTCAAAATATATGCTGCAGTTTTCAGAACTAACAAGCATACATCGCACTGTATCAAGAAGTGTGTGATTTATCTTCTCCCCAATCCCATTTTGTTGAGGAGTACCAGACATTGTATATTGAGCATTAATGCCACATTCTTGAAGGTACCTCGAAAATGGTCCAAGGTTGCGTCCCGTCTCATCATATCTACCATAATACTCACCACATCTGTCATAATGAACCACTTTGATTCTCTTCCCTTGTTAGAACTCAACTTTAGGTTTGAAAGCTTTGAAAACCTCCAAAGATTCAAACTTCTCATGAATGAGCTTGAAAAAACCATAACGAGAATAATCATCAATGAACGTGATGAAATATTTGTAGCCACCCATAGTAAAAGGAGTGAATGGCCCACAAATATATGTATGAATAACCCCCAAGCAACTTAGTAGATCTATCAATTTTGGCATTCCTAACCTTGGCGGTCAGTTTACCTTTGATGGAGTATACACATGAATCAAAATATGAGAAATCAAGATCTGGAAGAATCTCATCTTTAATTATTCTTTCCATTCTATGTCTAGAAATATGGCCTAAACGCTTGTGCCAAATAATAGAAGGCTTTTCATTCAATCTCAAATGTTTTGAGCTACTAGCAGTATTAATAGTAAGAGGTAAAAAGCAGAGAAGGCAAAGCATACAAATCTATCTGTAGGCTCCCACAAAGTACTCAGTACTTAATTGATAGTGAATCTCGGTATGGTTTAACTTTCCCGAGTTCAAAGAAAACTATATCAAGAGTCTATCAAATGAGTGCGATATCAAAACTTTCCTGATCGAGGGTATGTACGCCACATCCTGCAATTCCAAAAAATTTCATGTATTGAGCTATAATTTAACAACTCTCAGAAAATCAACTTGGACATTTGTACTGTCTCCCATGCACACATACTGCTCCAAACTAGTTGGACTTCTTTTTGCTTATATTAGCTTGAAAATTGCAGAGTGAATGAGTAACACCACTATCCTAACCACCAAGAGTATCGAGCGACACATGAATGATATTGTATTCAAAACAAACATTCACCAAATGATTATCAGATAGCTCATTTCCCATTCTTGTAGTAGTCCCATTGGTTTATTCTTAAAGAATTGAGAAACTAAGGCGAAGAATAAACAAGAGAGCAATGTCAAGCCGTAAAAACAAGGACATGCAAATTGCTCCATTCTTCGAAACACCAAATGACGCCCTAAAAGTGGTCACCCGATACTAGAAGTCTATAAAATACAAAAAAAAGACTCATACACGGATAAGAGCAATTCTTGGCGAGTCACAACCAAATACGTCGATTTCCCAGCGATAGGGTAGTAGAGTACGTGGTTCATGACATAATGAAATCTCTTCACCAAAACTAGCGTCTTCATAAAATAATCAAATCATTGATAGACGACCCAGCTATCCATTATGGATCATAGCAAGTGATGTACAAGACGGGAGAAAAAACAGTTGCAACATCAATTTCAAGAATATCCGACATGCTCAGACTCACGATAGGCAAGTTCATAAGCATTCAACATTTCTCAATTTTTACCCAAGTGCAATAATATCAATAATAATCTTATTCTCACAATATGATGCTATAAGTAACCACAAATAGTATAAACATAAATTGCTAAAGCAATATTGTGAAAAAGGAAACAGTAAAAATATTACAAAATTGGGTAAAATTCAATTTTATCCTAAGATCAAATTTGATGTTTAATGGGGTAAAATAACCCCATGAAATAACCCATAAAAAAAATGAAATTAATAACAAACCAGAATAATTTCACTTGTTATTTATTTGCTTATCCGATAATTGTCCAAAACAAATAAAACCATCGTTTCATGTCATAGCAATTAATGGAGAAATGGGTAAATTATTAAAAAATAAATCTTTTTCTAATTTGGTTTCTCAGAAACCCATAAAAGAAAATATATTTCTTTCCATGAAAATGTAATAAACAAATAATAAAAAGAAGATTTATAAAAATTAAAACTCATCAATATGTTGCTGTTACTGTTACTATTTGTCAAATAAATAAATAATAAAAAGAAAAAAAAACATGATTGAAATGTGATGATCATGTACTTTATTATTGTGAATAACATCCACGTTAATCAAGGAACAAAATTTGCATGATTTAAAACTGACAACCTTTCCTTTTTTTATTTATTTATATATTTAATTAAAAACAATATATGAATGTAGTGGGCGCATTTGACTCCCAAACCTAGGATAGGCTGGCTGGGCCTTACTGACTTCCATAGGCTGGTTAGGGTTGGTCTAGTGCAGCTTAGTGGGAAAAGGGTATATAAATGGAAGTTTTATCCTTCTCCCGGTAAAGGAACCCGAGACCTTGAATCCAAAAACTATCATATTATATTTCGTAAATCTTTTTAGAGGATAAAAAAGAAGAAAGAAGAAATATTTGTACTCCTTAAAATAAAAAGTACTCAAGAAAAGTGCTTATCCATTCAAGCACTTGAAGTGAATCCATTTCATGGTGTTCTATACGTTCACACCATGCTTTTTCTTTTTGCTTATTTATATGGATTAAAGTTTTCCAAACAGAAAAGTTTATTGTTGATCTAGTAGTCCATGCATCTTTCATGGGAAGCTAACTGCCCAATGTAACTAAGACTGCGTTGTTCTTCTTAGAGCAAGCCTAGGCAATCGCAAAAACAGGAAGGGAGTGTACACATTGCAATTAATCAATGATTAATAACAAGAGAGAAAAGAATAATAGAGGAAGAAAGAAAAAGGCAATATGATTTTTATTAAAATATGCATGTTTGTTACAATTTTGGGTGACCACGTATTCAAAAAGATCAACCAACGAAAAAAACGTGTTCATGACTTAAGTTAACTTGATTTTTATTTTTGTAGTAGGAATTGTTTTTTGTTTGAAAAAGAAAATAATTTTATGATTTAAACTAACAATATATTCTATAGAAACATATAAATCAAAATTGTTTAAAATTCTAAAGGATGACCCAATATCAAGTTAATAGCATAATGAATAAACTTAAAAACTACCACATTTAATAATTACATGATGGTAAATCATTATAATTCAAGTTTTCTTGACATCTTACATTGACCCGTGATTTGACTTGGTGTTTTGATTGAATTTGTTTACCGTTTGAATAACTTATACACAGCGTCGCAACAAGAAAACGAAAACCAAACCGCCCATCTTAGAGGACTGAAATCACCGCGTCAGACAAGGCGGCGACAAAAATATAGCACAAGGCCGGCTTGATAAAAATACGAAAAAATAAAGTAAAATCTAGATTTTTGTAGAAGAACCACTTTATTGAAAAAAAAATTGTGAAGAAGCTATGTAGAGGGAGTGATTTCGGGCTAGAATGGTAAAAATCACCCTCTTTGCTTAAGGCTAGAAGAATAAAATGAGAAAAAAGAAAGAGGCGGTTAGGGTTTTTATTGTATACCAATTGTTTAGAATCACATCAGAGTGAAAATAATGTACCAGACATTAATTGTTGCATGTTATTTATTTTTATTCATTACATATGTTTTCTTTTAATTTTTAGGAAATAAGGAGACTTCTGTCGGTTGGCAGCTTCATATAAGAGCAATGAATATTGAAATATTTAAAAGCATAATTTAGTAATTTGCTTGTGTAGATCACACATTTGCATGATGTTGCCCCATCGATTAATAATGCAGCTGCATGAAGGCCACCAAAATCCATCTCCTAACAAATATTTTCCAAGTTGAGTTAGGATTGGTCTAAATCAAACTATTGTTGCATTTACAAAATTTCACGATTTGTTTACCACTTTTTTGACTAACCATTGGTGGATTTCTTGGTTTCTCGTACTGTTTACTTTCTTTGTGGCCTTGTGGGCCACTAATTTGATCGTAGAATAGATTTTTATTGAATTGGGGCTCGTTTGGCCGTGATGCTAATAACGCCTAACACATTTTCTTAAAACATGTAATCTTTAGGTAGATGAGTTAAAAATATATAAGAATTAGTTTATAGGATTCAACCTAGAGTTTTTGTAGTTTGAGAAAGCTTGTTTGGAAGGGTTTCTTTGGCTGTTAACGTATTAATGGCGCTTTCCTTTGGAGATTGAAATTGAAGAAACATGCGTCTGAAAATTAGCAGATATTATTAACATTTTTTTACACAAAAATTATGTGAAAAGGAAGAAATTATTTTTAATGTTAATGGTTTACCCATCATTAAACAGAACCCATTATAGGTCACTCATTGGTGGGCATGTTTAGTTTTTCTCCCTATCAAATTATTGGGCGTATATACCCCAGTTAGAACAAGTCACTACGTTAAAAAGAAAAAAAAACACAGAAATATCTACAAACCACTTTAACTTTAAATATAAGAGTGTTTTGGGTTTTTATTTTTATTTTTTTATTTATTTTTTCATTGTAGTTGAACTTCTTTGAAGGGCATTAGTTTTGAAAATGAATGAAGTGTATGCGCATTTGAGTGGTAACCTTTGATACGTGTTTTGTTACTTGGAAAATTTTAGAAAAAATATGGAGGAAAGAAAAAAAAGAAAATGTAAGAAAAGATATAGATAGTTGATAGGTGTTGGAAGTTCCGTCGATTAGACACGATCTGATTGAAATAGTATATATATGAAGAAACCTTCATCCCTTTATAAGATTAACTTGAGTGGGAGATGAAAGGGGGTTCTAAATATCAACATGAGTGTAAAGTGGCCAAGTGTGGATCACAATGGAGGGAGGCTCCACACTTATCTGTCTGCAGAGGCTGAGAAAAAAAATTCCAACATCTGTGTGAAGTGTTGAAGTCCCCCATCAGGTGAATTTAGAGCCTATCTGGTAGTGATTTTAGAAAGTGGCTTTGGCTTCAAAATTAATTTTATAAAAATGATAGGTATTCGGTAAACTTTAGGAAACACTTTATTTTAAAAGTCATTTTTAGTATTATAAAAGGTCTTGTTAATATTATAAGATGACTTTGCTATTTTTTGAAAAGCACTTTATATTTGATTCTCTTAATTAAAACACTTTTGGAAAAAACACTCATTATTTGGAGCAAATAATATTTAAACTAAAAAAAGTTGTTATGCCTTATTGTAAAATTAATAAAAAAATACTACTATGAACATATACATATTAATTAAAACATGCAAATAAGAATTAGTAGCCTCGCCGGGACTCATAAGTTTTTTTTTCACTATTTTCCCCAGCACAAGTGACATAAACTTGGATGCGTGAACAAGAAAACAATGTGGTAAAAGCACATGGATGAAATTCAAAACATAGACGATGAAGATGGCAAAATTGTTCTTTTGTACTCTTAAACAACAAGGGGCAAGCATATAGAAGTATATGCATCAATCAACTTGTTCTTTTATTTCCATATACCACAGTACTGTAAAGTTCATCCAGAATTTTATAATGTGAATGGTGAAAAGATCAATGTATGAATCACATACAAGAAATTTGCATTTTATTACATTTTCTTGATTTATTCTTATAGAAGTTAAAACAAAAACAAAAACAATATAGCCTTGGGTTTTCTTCAACTATCATCGATTTGAGTCATTTGAGTCATTGGAGATTTACCCCCATTGTTACCTTTGGGTTCCATAGGATTAGTCGGCATGCGAGCAGTGTCTAAGCGGGAAGGAGAGAGTGTGGGGGCAAGGTGGGCCAGGATTAGGGATGTGAGTTGCATGGTGGATCTTATGAATTCTAGTCATCATAGAATTTAAAATGTCAGTTTTATGCAGAATCATTATATTAGTGCTATTAACCTAGATACTATATCATTCTTTAGTGTTTTTAGCGAAATTAATTTTGTCTCAATCACATGTATTTCTAGTTTGAATAAATAAAATTTCTATTTTAAAAAAAGTGCTAATAAGAGTTATAATTAATACTGGCTAGAGTCATCAGGTGCCAGCGTAAACCCAGGCTAGCTTATATAGTTATTAGTGTCCCATTATTTCATTTTATAAAAATTATATATTATTTCAAGAAGCTAACTTATTTATATTGACTTATAAAAATGAAGCATTTCAAAATTGTTAGCATCAATTTATAGCAAAGTTAGTATTTCAATGCATCTTAAATAAATTACTTTAATTTTTAAAATTATCTTTTGAAAAAGAATTTTTTTTTAAATTAAAACTTTTATATATACTGACATTATTTGTTCAATAAATGACACCAATAATATAACTAGATAGAGATTGTCTCTTCAACATACAAAGTACGTGCAATTGGGTATTTCATTAATTATCATGGTTTGAAAATATTTTCAACTTCCATTTATAAATATTTATAAAATAGCATGAATTATGTTTGGTTCTTCTTGTGTGAGAAAGAAAAAGGTGATGAAATGAATATAAATTTTTCTGTTATTTGGTCATCATCAAAATTTTAAAGGAAAAAAACTAATTTTCTCACATTTTAATAATTTTTCGTCATACTTTCACATTGAGTTAACATGCCCTTGTTTTGTCATTCTTTATAAACTATTTTTTTAAAAAATAGAATCAGATTGATAAACCATAGCATAATTTTTCCACATAAAAATATAAAAGAATATATATATATATATATATATATATATATATATATATATATATATATATATATATATATATATACTATATATATATATATATATATAATTAATAGACAACAAAACATCTTTTTTTTCCCTTTCTTTCTTATTTTCCTCATAAATTTTTGAAGAAAATCAATAGGAAAAATATCACAGTATTTTTTTCCTTGCACTTTTCATATCATCTACAATAATTTTTTTTACCTTTTTTTGGCATTCTCGAGAGCCAAGCATAACCTAAATGATGGGTGATGGATTTGACCTTTAAATTCTCAATCTTAGAACATGATGTATGTTGAAAATTAGGAAACCAATTGGGAACAAGAAAAACTGAAAGTCTTATTCCAATAGCAATAAATCACATAACAAAGGTCTTTATTTAGGCATAGGCTTACTTGAAGAATCTAAATGAAACAAATCTAAGAGTGCTAAGAAAAGAAATCCTACCAATAATGAAATAATTTATTTAACAATCCCCAATCCCCACTCAAACTCACGATGCGGCTGCTATAAGTATCGAGAGTTTGTCAGCAAAATGAAAACGAGGAGAAAACATAATGGAGACTTGAGGTGAAGAAATCTTCAAGAAGTTGCAACGAAGAGGAAACAAACAAAAATGTGATGGTGCCATGATTGGTGATGACGTGTAAGGTGTGTCGATTTTAATGTTTGGTTCGTTCACGAAGCGGGATTGTGAGCAATCTGGATAGCTCTTTTGTTGACACAATACATAGGAGTGGGATGAGAAAGAAATACTCCCATAACTGCAAGTAACCAAACAATCTCTTTGGTAGTAGGTGTCATAGCACGATATTCTGCTTCGTTTGAAGATAGAGAAACAATGATTTGTTTCTTACTCTTCGAAATAAGATAATCACCAAAAGATACAAAAAACCGATGCTCTGATTTGTGATTAATGGTCATTGCCATAATTAGCATTAGAGTATACGTGGCTCAAAGGAGGTAAATGAAAGTAGAAGATTCTAAAAGACGTACCTTGAAGATACGGCAAAATAAGAAGAAACAGCTATGCGATATTGTAGTGGGAGAAGCAACAAACTAACTAACAACATGAACAACATAAGCAATATAAGTAATATCAGGACGAGTAATAGTAAGATATACTAAGCTCCTAACAATAGTACGGTATAATGTAGGATAGACAAAGGCATACCATTAGAAGAGGAATACTTTGCATTAACCTCAGTAGGAGTATCAACAGTCTTATTATCAGTGAGTCTAGCCCGCTCAAGAATATCTGCAACATATTTTGATTGTGAAAGAAGATAACCTCTCAATACCCAAGAAATATCGTAAAGAACCTAGATCCTTCATTTCAATATGTTTAGCTAACTCTGCCTTCAAAACTGAAATACCATCAACATCATCACTAGTAATAATCATGTCATCAACATATAAAGAAAGAATGATGCAATCTGCATCAATACATTTAACAAAGAGAGCAGAATCATAACTACTAGTAGCAAATCCAAGATAGGAGATCACAACAGAAAATTTCTCAAACCAAGCACAAGGTGCTTGTTTGAGATTTTCCTCTCTTCCTTCTGAGGTTGAAACATGCAAATCATGAGAAACACTAGGAAGGCTCCACACATAAACTTCTTCTTGAAGATCTCCATTTAAGAAGGCATTTTTAACATCAAATTGAGAAATACACTATTTAATCGAACCAAGCTACTACAATAGAGTATGTTTGTAGTCATTTTCGCAATAGGAGCAAGAAATCTACTCATAATCCCATATCGTGTGAACATGCTTTTGCAACCAGCAAGCTTTGAATTATAATAGATCCATCGAGTGGTCTTAATCTTATACACCCAACTATAACCAGCAATACTCTTGCAGGTAGGAACCAAATCCTAAGTAGCTTATCTTATGCAAAGTAGAAAGCTCCTTATCATAACTATGGCATTAATGTGGATCGAAATTGCCTCTTTATAGGAAGAAAGCTCTAGAAAACAATGAATAAAAGCTAAAAATGAAGTAAAAGATGAAAGAATAACAAAGAATAGGAAAAATGCGGTGATTTTGTGGACACAAACGATATTATTGGATTGACGTGAGGTGGATCTACAATGAGAGCTTGAGGGACCATAGGAGAAAGAGGGAGCTTCAAAGGTGTCCCCGAGGCAAGATGTGTGTACTTTTATTAGAACTATTGGTAACAACCGTTGAATATGATGCACAAAGGAATTGAGCGTTGAGAGGCCGAGACATTGAAATCTTGCAGACCCTTCTATGAAGGTGTGAGGAAGCGATGACCATTGGCAAAGGCCACCTCAAAACACACCATCTTAGGCACTTGGACATGTAGGTGGTCGAAATGTCGGAGACCCGGTTCCGGACACCAAGGGGGCTGTATGCGCCTCGTGGTTCCCCTATAAAGGCTCAACAGCTGGGTCACCAGCGGAACGTGCTGCACGGCCGACTTGGATGTTCAGATCCTGGGATGCTTAATCTCGTCAATTCTACCCTTCCTTTACATGGGAGAGGAGGCTCGCAATTGTCTCGAAGAAGCAACCCGGCCAACGATCGGGCGCACCTGCCTGAATCGGATACAACGAGGAGAGTCACCTCAAATGAGCAAAGGAAGAGGCTGACCGGACCCATAAAGAAGTAACGAATTAATAAGAACAAGACCTAACAATCACAGCCTTAGTGCCTAGCTATATTACTCAAAGACACGTGGGAAGAAAGACCTTACCCTTCCCGGGCGGAAACGAAAAAATTTACCGAGAAAAAGAACCCGCAACGCCCGAGAAAGAACTGCATGGAAGGTCGAGAACAAGCGTTAGGAAAAGAAACGTCGTAGAAAAATAGAAAGGAAAAACTTCAAGATCAAGGGAAGACACAAGGCTGACGATTCGAGGAGGATGTTCTCGAAGCTGAAAGAGCTGGAAGGGTGGGCACTAAGCCAGAGAAGTCATCATTATCATAAGACATATGGCGGCGACAAAAGCCTAACTTGACCCGACCTTGAGCAACACGTGGAAGTCACCTGGAGTTCAAGAAGCGATACAGCCCACTTGCACACACTGGTGCTACACAAGGGCTGGGGAGTACTTGATAGGGGTTTAAAAAATGACACCTTGAGCCTAATAAGCAAGAAAAGATTAGCGAGTGAGGCGTGAAGCACTTGGCAAGCCCAAAGCAGACCCGATTTGTTCTCCCTACGGGCCAACAACATGGACAATCTGAAAAGCTCATGTCCTGTAAATCAAACCAAATCTCATCAGTAAAGTAGGATAAATCCAATAACAACATCTATAAAACAAGCGAATCTTAATGAAGTAGGATGGTCTCATAAGCAGCTCCCTCATTATCCCCTTATTAATTCGATAACAATAAAGGTAGGAAATACCCCATCCAATGGGAAAGAATCCTTATCACCATCTGATTGGGAAAAGCATTTGTTATAAATATCGGGCCACCCTATCGGTAAAAGGTACGTAGAACATTCGCCCTCTAAGTAGTTGATTTCTTATTTCATCAGGAAAGAACTGACTTAGGCATCGGAGAGGCAGCGGGCAAGCCCAGCCGATCCCACCGTTTCTTATTTTTTTGTAGAGAGTCAGCGCGAGCCCGACGAGGACGAGGTCCGTTGACAATTCGGTCCGAGCCCAACGATCCCAGCTACGCTCGGCCGATTCAGGTTGAAAAAGGCATCATTAAATACAAAAGCAAAGATAAGCTGCAAGTTCAGTTTAATCCATGATTTTTATGACATATGATATATAGTTATACTGGTGCAAATGACTAGTAAGGAATATATGAAGTCGGTGGTGGCCATGGTGAGCTTCGACGTGCTTTCGATAAATTTGTGACAGCGACGCGGTGGCCGGTGGAGCTTGGTGAGAGCATGGCGCGACTTGCAAGTTCACAGTTGGTGATGTAAAGCGGGCGCTGCGAGGAATTTTTGGTGCATGAACTTGGGGCAGAAGGAGAAACACGACTAACTGCGAGCGTAGAAAATATTGATTCTTTTCTTCTTCCACTCATTTTTCTCCAGTAATACAAGCGAACAATTTCGAGCTCAAGTCTATCACTCTCCAGTTACTGCAAGGAATCCAGTTCCACGGGCTTGCACATGAGGATCCGAATGCTCATATCCTGATTTTTTTGGAGGTGTGTGATACAGTGAAATATAATGGGGTGAGCGATGATGCTGTTCGGCTTAGATTGTTCCCATTCTCATTAAAGGATAAAGGCAAGCATTGACTCATTTCATAACCACTAGATTCAATAACATCATGGGATGACTTATCGAACAAATTTATGGCTAGATTTTCCACCAAAAGCGGCAAAGTTGAGAATCGACATCAGTAGCTTTTATCAATATGAGGAGAGTCATTCTGAAGCATGGAGAGAAGATTCAAAAGATATGTTGAGAAAATGCCCTCACCACATAGTTTACCAAATGGATGAAAAGTCCATCATTCTACAATGGTTTGAGTCGTCCCACTAGGACTCTCATTGATGCTTATGCTGTAGAGGAGTGATTATGGGGATGAATGAAGTGAAGGCTTATCAAATTCTGGAGAACATAGCCTTGAATGATTGTCAATTTCAAGGTTGAAGAGTAACACGAAGAAACCAGCTGAAGGTGTTTGACTTAGGCTATGTTCTGGCGTATCAGCTCAGTGTCTAGAATCTCAAAGCAACTACAAGCTTCTCCAGCTTAATTAGGATCTCAATTATTTGCGCATAAAGTTGAAGAAAGCCTACTTGCATGCGAGCAATGTCATGGACCTCATCTCACCTCTCAGTGCCTAATGATGAATGCTATGGGAGATTTGACTAGTGAACAAGCTCAATATATGGCGAAGTTCCCTCAAAACCAATACTTCAACCCATATGGTCAAAATTACAATCCGGGGTGGAAGAACCACCATCCTAACTTTCATGGAAAAATCATAATGCGGGTAATCTATGGAGAAAGCAAACCTCTCCAACCGCCTCAAGAGAAAGTGAGTCTAGATGCGAAAATGGAACAGTTAGTGACATGCATATGAATATGATGAAGTCACATGATAAGTTAGAGAATGAGCTAGGACATCCTGAGAACAATCAAGCGACTCGACTCACGAAATTTGGAGATCCCCGGAAGCCAGGCCAAATAGCTGTTATTGAGTGAGAGAAGCGACATGGAAATCTACTAGCATACGGGGTCACAGCCAAGGAAGAAGGAAATGAGCATTGCAAAGCTATAACCTTAGAGTGGTAAGACTATGGAGCAGTCCGGGTTAAGGCCCAAAGAAGGATGAAAATACGTGGGAAGTGAGAAAAGCGATTGCCAGGAATCGTGAATCTTGAAAAGGATTAGTAAAGAAACTAGTCTCAAACACACCACAAAAAGTTGAAGCTCAGAAACCTATGTATGATGAGAAGCCTATTATCCTGTATCTGTATAGACTGAAAAAGAACAGATTGGATAAGCGGTTTGGCATGTTCATGGATATCTTCAAAAAGCTTGACATCAACATCCCATTTGCTGAAGCACTTGAGCAAATGCCTGGATACGTGAAATTCATGAAGGACGTCTTGTCCAAGAAAAGGAAGTTCGGAGACTATGATATTGTCGCTCTGTCATAAGAATGTAGTGCTATATTGCAAAAGAAGTTTCCCCCTAAGCTGAAAGATCCAGGTAGCTTCACAATCCCATGTGCTATTGGGAATGCAGTATTTGAAAGAGCCCTTTGTGATATAAGGGCGAGCATTAACCTTATGTCGTGGTCGATCTTTAAGAAACTGAAATTGGGAGAAGCGTGTCCGACGCTTATCACCTTGCGGTTAGCAGTCGATTAAGCTAACTCATACAACGTGGTATCATAAATAGTGTTAGTCAAAGTGGAAAAATTTATCTTTCTTGCAAATTTTATCATTCTAGACATGCAGAAAGATAAAGAGGTCCCAATCATCATGGGCGACCGTTCTTAGCCAAAGCTAAGGAAGGAAATGATTGATGTGCAAAAGGGTGAACTCAGGTTGAGAGTTCAAGAAAAGGAAGTGACATTCAATGTGTTCAATTCCATAGAGCATCCACATGATATTGACAGTTGCTTTCGAGTGGATATGCTAAAGGCTATAGTGTCTAACCAATTGGTTCCTTCGGAACCATTGGAGACTAGCCTGACTCATGATGACCCCTCTTCTTATGAAGATGAGACAGTTCAGGAGTATGTAAAATGGATGGATTCTTTCGGCCCGAATAGAAGAAAGTACTTTGGTCTATTTAGGGCTAGCCTAAGCCGATTGGAATCCCTCATTGAGAAACCTCTGTGTGGAAGAGAAGCAAATTCCCAATCATTTGAGATACACCCTATATTTAGGGAGGAATCTACCTTGCAGTCATCATCTAAATCTCATACCACAGCATGGAGGAGGAGAAATTGTTGAAGATCCTCAAGGAGCATAAGGAAGTGATTGGATGGTCCCTAACTGATATAAAGGGGATCAGGCCATCTATGTGTATGCATAGGATATTGTTGGAAGAAGATAGCAAGTCGACAGTAGATGTAGAGCGGCAATCCATCCCGATGAAAGAGGTAGTTCGAAAGGAGGTGCTTAAATGGTTATATGCAGGAGTGATATACCCCATCTCTAACAGTTCATGGGTGAGCCTTGTTTAGGTGGTGCCTAGAAGGAGGAACTACGGTGATAGTGTGAAAAATGAGCGCTCCCAGGCCGAACAGTCCGCAGATGGAGAATTTGTATTGACTATCGGAGACTAAATAAAGTGACCAGAAAGGACCATTTTCCACTTCCATTTATTGATCAAATGTTAGATAGACTCGCGGGGAATGAGTACTTCTCCTTTCTAAATGGATATTCAGAATACAATCCGATCACTATTGCTCCGGAAGATCAGGAGAAGACCACCTTCACATGCCCTTATGACACTTTCGCTTTCCGGAGAATGCCATTTTGGAGCGTGTAACTCGGGACCTTTGAGAGGTGTATGATGGCAGTATTATTTTTGGGACATAGTCGAAGAAAAATCCATTGAAGTCTTCATGGATGATTTCTTAGTGATTGGGTCTACATTTGATGACTACCTCCATAATATAGCGTTGAGTGCGAAAAGGTGCATGAAACCAATTTAGTTTTAAGTGGGAAAAAGTGCCACTATGGTGAGAGAGGCATAGTATTGGGACATCGCGTATCGGGGAAGAGGAATTGAGGTTGTAGAGCCAAGATTGAGATCATAGAGCGCCCCCTCCCACATCGGGTAAAGGGGTCGCGTGGTTTCCTTGGCCACGTGGAGTTTTTATAGAATGTTCATCAAGTTTCTCCAAAGTTTCAAAACCTTTGTCCAAATCTTCTTATGTAAGGTGTTAGTTTGATTTCAATGAGAGCCATGTATGAATGCCTTTGAGTTCGCGAAAAAGAAGTTGACCTCGGCCTATAGGCAGTCGCTCTGGGTGGAACCTTCCACATTTGAACTTATGTACGATGCAAGCGACTTTGGAGTTGAATTATTTTGGGTAAGAGAAGAAAAAGAAGTTCTATGCCGTCTATTATGCCCGGTTGAGCGTTGAATGATAATGCGACTCAGGTATGCGAAACGAGAGAAAAGAATTGTTAGTTGTGTTCTTTGACAGAAATTCAGACCTTATCTTATAGGAAACAAGAATCCTTTGTGTTCCACGGATCATTCATAATCAAATACTTGATGACTAAGAAAGAAGCAAAACCTCGACTTGATTAAGTGGGTGCTTTCTTGTTGCAAGAATTTGATGTGGAGATTGAGATAGAAGGGTTCCAAAAATATGGTAGCCTTGATCATCTGTCCAAGGTGAAACACCGAGCAGTCTTGAAACATCATTTATAGATTGATATTTGTTCGGATGAGGAAGATACTAGCCTTGTCCTGTCTTTGAAATGTCCCCCATGGTTTGCTGACATAGCCAATTATCTTTACGTCGATTATTATTCCACCTAACCTCAATTATCAACAAAAGAAGAGATTCTTTGCAGATGTTAAGCGCTATTTCTAGGAAGACCCAATCCTCTTTGAACAGTGCCCCGATCAAATTATTCGCAGGTGTGTACCGGAAAGTGAAATGGGTGAATATATACGCCCTTTGCTACTCTTTTAAGTGTGAAGTCCATTTGATGGACGAATAGCGTAAGGTACAACCAGAGACTTTTATTGGCCCTCTATATTCAAGATGCCCGCTTATTCGCAAGTCACGTGATCGATTGGGGCCAGAGTGAACATTGGAAGGAGAAATGAAATTCCATTGACGAATATTCTAAAGGTAGAACTTTTTGATGTCTGGGGCATTGAGTTTATGGGTCCGTTTCCATCGTCCTATTGGCACAAGTATATACTCTTGGCAATGGACTACGTGTCTAAGTGGGTGGAAGCCATTCAAACCATTACTTGTGATGCCAAAGTGTTACTGCGTTGCATCAGGAGTAACATATTTTCAAGGTTCGAGCTTCCCCAAGCGTGTCGGCAATGAAAGGTTCACACTTCTGTAACAAGCTGTTTGCATCGCTCCTGGCCAAATATGGGGTGAAGCATTGAGTGTCATATACCACCGCCAAAGCAATGGGCAGGCGGGGTGTCAAATGGGGAGATTAAGAAAATCTTAGAAAAAGGCGATTAATGTGACGAAGTGTGAACAAAATTGATAATATAACTATAGGCTTATCGAACATATTTCAAGACCCCCATTGAGAATGTCCCCTATATCGAATGGGTCGTGGTCAGGCCTGCCACCTACGTAGAGAAGCTGAACACCCAGAAGCATACTAGGCCAACTCGAATGCTAACATGAATCTCGAAATGAAGTAGGAAAAGTGACGCTTCAGTTGAATGAGCTAGATGAACTTAGGTAGAATGCATATGACAGTTCAAGGATTTATAAGGAGAAGACTAAAGCGTGGCATGACAAACATTTAGTGCATAGCGAGTTTCAATCGGGACAACAAGTATTGCAATTCAATTCACGATTGAAATTGTTCCTAGAGCTTCAGGTCGGGTAATGCGGGTATTTCGATCACCAAGTTTTCCCATACGATAGTGTGGTGATGCATCTGAAAGAAGGTGGAATTTAAGGTGAATGAATACAAGTAAAAGCCTTTATCTTGGCGCACAAGTCCGCAAGTTTGAAACGACATAAAAAGCAATGCTTGGGGCCTGACGTGTTGGTTTGCCCGAAGTTTTCTATGGTTGAGCACCGGTTGGGGCGGACCTGACTTGGTCGAACTAACGGCTTGTTAAACAAGCGCTACTTAGAGCAGCAAGCTTTTAAATCATTAGTCATCAATTTTTTCTTGTTTTAAGTTTGTCAGGTTTGTTTTTAGCTTGTTTTAATTTTGATGTATTTGTATTGCAGTGTTCCGAGGTTTTGAGGTTGTTGTGGCTAAGGAGAAATAACTTGGCAAGCTCTATGCAGGGTTTGAGAAGGAGTAGAGCTGAATGCAGGGAGTTTTCTACACTTGGAAAATTTTTTGTGAAAATTTCCTAGTTGATGGTCTCGAGAACGTCGTGAAGTTGGACTCAACGTCGCAACGTTGAAAATACACCTCTCGGGAATGTCGCTATGTTAAGTCTCAACGTCGCGACATTGAGAATACACCTCTCGGGAACATCGTGACATTGAGTCTCAACGTCACTACGTTGAAAATACACCTCTCGGGAATGTTGTGACGTTAAGTCGCTACGTTGAAAATACACCTCTCGGGAACATCGCGACGTTGGAAAAACACCTCTTGGGAGCGTCACAATGTTGAGTTACAATGTCAGAACGTTGGAAATCTCACATGTGAGCATTCGCGCGTTGGCCCGAACGTCACGACGTTAAAAATTAAGCATCTCGAGAACGTCACGACGTTGCCCTATTTTTATGAATAGAAGCATTCATAATCTCACCTCACGTCATAACTCTAATGCGTTATCGATTTTCAAGGTACTCGGTAAATCCATCAAAGCTCTACCAAAGCTCCTCCCAGCCATCCGTAGCAGCCTCTAAAGCCATAGGCACGTCCTAGCTCCACAAACCCCAGGTCCACGGTCATTTGGAGACCTCTCTTTTGGGCTGATTTTTTGGCTTTGTTCAAGTCTTGATTCCATTCAACTACCTGTTCTGAGTTGTGTGTGTCCAAGCGGTACCATGGGGACAGTTGGGGGTTACGGACATTTGTCTTCCATCAAGACCACCATCCGCCAGTGCCCTTCAAGTGTTTGTTAGTTGGCTTTGGTGAGTTTTGGGTGTTTCCTTTGGGTATTTTGGTAGAAGTGAAATCCCGATAGGGTGTGAGCCTACTAGGTGGCCTTTTGCCTTCAAGAGTTCATCATAAGCGCCCTAGCCCGTGCCCAATGTGTAGCAAAAGCGGCGAGCTCGAAAAGTTGTGGGCCGGTGAAGAACCACTCTCACCCTTCTTGACCACGATAAAGATTTGTCATGAGAGCGCGTAGAAGTTCGGCCTCATCTCTGCCAATCGCTCCTTCATTAAGGAGAAGGGATTCCAGCATCCCTATGATTTTTTCCGTAAAACTATAGCTAGGAAGGGGTGGGGTGCATTGTGCCAACTCCGTGTGCCCGCGATGGTTGTCTTTGGAATTCTCTGCCCGACCCTAGCATCCCATATACTGAAGGTCGTTTGTGGGGTGTTAGTAGACTTCAGTGCGAAGGCTATAAATCGTTATTATAACCTTGATCCGGTTAACCCTGAGGCCTATGATCGGCTTCACGAGAACCCTAACTACTCGGAAGTCCTTCGACTGCTAACAAATGGGTAGGGCGAGTGGAAATTAAATAACGAGGGCCACGTCGTACACTTCAAGGAAAAAAACTTGGCTTATATCCCTAAGGTGTGGCACCATTTTATCACCTCTCATCTCATTCCGAGAAGGCAGATGTTTACAGCGAGGTGTTAAGGAGAAAGGGCATTACTCAATTCGCCATCTTTCAAGACATCCGTTTGATGTTGGTCGGGTTATAGAGGGCGCGATCCTACATAGCGGGATGCTAAATGAACCTCGAGGCACCCTGTGTCATCTATGGCTTGTCTGAATGGCAGGGGTGCCGCTGGGAGCTAATGAGGCTGGATCCATCCCATTAAGGCCATCGTAGTCCAAGAAGGATAAGGTCGGGTGTTCCTGATTTGAGCGGTTTATGACTCGGTGTGAACCTTCGGATGAGGGGCGGCGAGCATAGCTTTGTTTAGCATGCGTGAGGAGACCTTGGGTGAGGCCATGCCAGCCAACCACCCACCTCCCATCCACCCCCTCCACCACCTCCCTCTGAGCCGGATGTCCCCAGTCCTTTCTTTACCCTAGAGGACCAGGTTGAGACCTGATTTCAGGTTTGATGTTCTGGGGATGAGACCTAGGAACGTGGGTCACCATGAGCCGGGACATGGATGCCTCTGCAGGTCGATACGCCTGGGTCCTGCAGCCGGTGGTCGTCCGGCGACGGCCCATGTTGCTTGCCTTTCGTGTGCCACCACCACCAGCCTGCCGAGTGCAAGTCACGGGATGACGGGAGTTCCGTCTTTTTAAAAATTTCCGCGCGATGAGGACATTGTCAGTTTTGTTTGAGTGGGTGGTAAAGTTGGCATCGGTTTTAAGTTATTTGGGATATGTTTATGTTTATATTCATGGTTTAGGATATGTTTGAGTATTTTGTTTAATATTTCATACTTTCACCCGGTTTTCATTTATTAGGATGTCTCGGTTTAATTTAATGTCTTAGGATTGTGTTAAGTAGTATGTGTGAGTGATGCCATGATTGCCAATCAAGGATCTTTTTTACCTCTCAAAATTTTCGTAACACACAGTGCAAGTAACAAGAAAGGATCCTTAGATTGTTCGATGCTCAGGAATTACATGCTTGGATAGGTAGTGATGACATAGTGAGTCACCTCCTTGGTGTTCAAGAAACCAATTCCAGAATTGTGACACCCCAAAACCCGGGGGTCTCGTCGATAACCTGTCAACCTTTGGAAGTCTATGGAAATCGGGTATCCCGATATCGCTCTCACATGTCTCATTATCACGAGACTCATCCACACATGATGAGATTCATAAATACACCAAAATAGCTTCATAGGTCTAGGTATGCAAAACGTGAGAGTTATAGCACCTAACTCACACATATGAATTTTACAAATAGTCCCATTAGAACCAAATATTGTTCAGCATACAAAATAGGATGATGCATTACGAGTAACGGTTCTCATGCATATACAAAAAACACATCAAAGCCATAACGGCCCTCTTATCCAGCATTGGCCTACAGGAGCTTAGATTACATGCGCGTGGAGCCCGGTGCACGAAAAAAGGGTTCCCATGGCCGACGAGCTATGCTGAGTAGAACAAAAACCTACTAGGGCTACTTCCCTTTTAGGTGCACATGCAAATAATCGTGCCACAGTCACACAAACAACACAATTCATGTAGGCATGTTGTTACATCTGTGGAAAAACGTGTGCCAGTATGAGACAACACTCTACATGCCCCATGTATCGGGTCAACCACCGACCCACCACCCAATGCAAGTGCCAATGGGAGAATCAAACACCGAGTCAATCCCGACTCCCATCACACAACCCATAGTCTTTGCGATATTTATTTACTCTTCCTTATTGTGTCTTTTTAGGCAACAGAACTTTTTGGGGTCTCACCGCGGGTCTCTTACACCCTTCGACATTTTAGGAGAGCTTTTCATTTGGTGAATGCATTTGTCCCTGTCAGTTTCAGGGCTTTTCACTTGAGGTATCTATCCTACTTTATATCGCCACATTTCATTTTGTTTCATTTAACCCAGTGTGATTCCATTTGGACAGTCTATTCTCGAGCCCATAATTCGGCCTGGCAACGGTGCAAATCGTATCATGTACACACACCCATGTAATGCAGTGTTTTGTTGTACACCAATGCAATGCAATTGTGTAGCACTCAACTCATGCCCAATATTGTAGAACCCTACATGGACATTATGTGTATGAACCCTCATGTCTAATGCATCTGACAGGTTCATATATTCAATTCAATATCAATATTCTTACATGTAGTCATATTAATATTCCCACATTCAATTCAATACATCATGTAGCATGCATTCCCATAATTCTTGTTTTATCACTTAGACAAGTAAATGTCGAGGCTCATGTCTCGGATTTGAGACATAGCACCTCGATCTGACATATGACATGCGAAGACATGTGCATGTTCGGCTTAAGCTCAATACAATCAAATAATTTTGGAACACACACACATTTCAAAAACACGGTGTCATCTCTTAACCAAGAGGTGACTTCAATCAACAATCTAATGGCTTTAAATTTAGCTCATTCTAATAAATGGGTCTGAGATTTACCGTAATTCACCAAATCCATGAATTAAAACTGATCTAAAAGCAAGGAAAAATAGTTTTGGCTCTTGTTTAACTAGGTTTTCAAGCAAAAGCGGCTTGCATGAACATAGCTCCCATTTGAATGAAGTTTTGAGTACAAAGGAGTAAATGGTGGACAGACCTATTTCAAGCCAAGACAAGTTCTCCTTTAAGTCTAGTTTATCCGGCAACTTGAATCACTCAATTCTAATGTGATGGCCAGTTATGGCAAAACGCTTGTCAAGGGTTGAAGGAAAAGAAAAAAGCTGGGCAACATCTCCCTACAACATTTACCCTATACACGAAATCTCTCCTCCATTAGGGTGCAACAAAATTTCCCGGCCATGTCATTTCCATGGCCCCGAAGAAAAATAACCAAATAGGCAAGGTCCATACCTCTTGTAGTGTGTGTGGGATCAAATTTGGGTCCTCTGACCCTGCTGCAACAATGGAGGTTGCGGCCCTCCTCCTTTCTCCTTGTCCTTTCTTCCTTTTGGTTTCCCTTTGCTTTCCTTATAACACCTCTGCTTTCTGGTTTCCTCTGTTTCCCTCTCTGGGACCGATCTGTGAGGGAAGAACTCCTTCGAGTTTGATTTCTCACTACACTAGACCAATTCTCATGGTCTTTGGCGTTACTTGGTACAAGCCATGGTAGTGTCTTATGCCAAGCCATTGCACCAACCACTTCCCACTAATTTGCATGCATTCTAGAGGTATGACACTTGGGCGCAGGTTGCCAGTGTTCCCAATCTGGTGCCATGTGGCATGCGCTCTCGGTGCGCCCACGTGTCACCAGGTGATTGGCTTAGTCCAGACCTCTCAATACGTAAAAATCATTTGTATCAAAATTCGATGTAGTTTATTTGGTTCAACTAGATTTCGCGAGATGATTCTAACGGGTGATGCGTTTGGGTCATCACGAGGTCTGAGAAAAATCTAGGTTTTGTCTCCCGAGCCAAAATTACCGGTCGCTCATTTCGAGAAAAAAAATGCTTTTCCCGGGTTTCACAGTTAGAATAGTCTACCACACACTCACACCTGTGATATCTAAGGTATACCTAGGCTACGAACCCGACTTACTAACGTTCAACGAACCTTGGGAGTTTCTAAACACCCAAGTGATGGGACACCTTAGAAAAGAGGATTGCCATTGAGCCCCATCTAAAAAAAAAAAAAGGTGTGAATAGAATAAGTGGGATCTTCTAATCGGAATCCCTAGCACAATCCGAGGGGCTTTTCAAAGCCTAATGCCTGACCAAGCGGCGAGGCCATTGACTTCCTTGCCCGGATTACATGGGACAGAGGGGATAAGGAAGTTTCCCATAACCTAGGCCATAGGTTTGGTTGAGTGTTCGGGGTGTGAAGTTCGAGGAGCGAATGTCGGGTGCCCTTAACCAGCGTGAGAGAGTGTTTTTCTTCCAGCGAATCTATCACGGGAACACTTAGCTTTAAAATTTACGAGGCACTAGGAATTCGTTCATGAATAGGTAGGTTGAGTATCGATAAAAATGAATTGTGTTCTTATCCTTTCGTAGTTAGACTCTCCCCCGAATGAGCAAGTTGAATTTAAGTTTGGGGTCGCGAGAAACCAGGATTATATGCTAGAGATCATACATCCAATGCACATAGACTACAGGGAAAGGCCATAGAAAACCTAGGAGGTGAGTCGCAATCGGCCAGAATTGGATTGACTGAATTCTTTTCGAGGTCGAACAACCTTAAGGATCTCTGAAATTAGAAACAAAGGGCAAAGATTTGTGAGTTCGATTCATTTTGATCCTTCATTTTGGAAACATGTGCATCACCCTCGTGTCGTTAAGTTTAGTATGTTATTTTCTTGTAATGCAGTTGAAGTTAGTTTCTTAGCAGGGGTGAATAGCCTAAGTTTGGTGTGATGAGTGCTAAAAACACTCATTATAAACCCAGGATTTAGCGAGATTCGAGATCAATTTCATATATTTATGACCTTGTTTCGATTACTTTTCTAATATTTAGTTTTATTGGGTTTTTATAGGAGAAATATTGAAAAATACTGGATATGAAGCCTTGTAGGAGTCCTGGAGAAGATTGGTGCGGAAATCAGCCCAACGTCACGACGTCCCAACGTCGCCACGTCCCAACGTCGCAACGTTGCGGGAAAGATTTAACATACCTTATCTCTTGGAGAAGCTATAAAAGGAAAGGGAGAATCCATTTAGGGGTTTTAGCGTTTGTAGGGCTAGGGCTTGAGGAACTCGAGGTTTGGAACAAAGAAAAATAAGACTTGAAGGCCCGATCTTAAAGAGAGGGCAGAAGAATGGGAGATAGCCATTTCACGGATCATGAAAGTTTTCTCTATCCTTTTTATCATGTCTTGCTTTTCAATTGTAATGGAGCAGAACATCATGGGGTTAAGTGCGTGTGGTTTTAGGGTGTTGGTAGTGATTTGGACATGAATACTATGTTAAAGTGTTAACCTTTATCATTCCATTATCTTATATATATATTTTTTACCATTAACTCATGCTTGGATGAAATCAACATATTAATTTCTGATCAATCTTAATATGTGAGTGGTTCTTTATAAGATCTAAGAAGTGATTGAAGAATTAGACATAGGTGGGTTAACCTAATAAACTTGGTAATATAGGATTATCAATGATTAGGAGGCTTAGGAGTTTTTTTCACTTTATGCACCTTTAATGCTTGGGGTTGAGCAGGCTAGAAACCTAGTGATAGAGGGAGGTTAAAATTACCTTGAGAAGGCTTTAATTACATTAGATAAGAGCGCATTGAAGCATATTAGATAATGGAGTGGAATGGCATCACGTGCCAGGGCTGTCGACAACGCGACACCCTAACCTTTTGTATTTGATCCACTTTTGCGATGCGAAGAGCCGCGGTTACATTGATAGTAATTAATTTAGTTTACTCCCACTTAGTCAACCTGGCCCCAACTGATTTGAATATTAAATAAGTATTATAATTTTGTGCCCAGCCCATTGTGGATCGATATTCGTACCTTGAGTACCATATTACTTAATGACGTGCCACGATTAAGCGATTTGCACTATTGCATATCCACAAAACACAATCACAGAAGCGCCTATCACCAGGTGGCAGATATTTTAGGGATTGGTGGCGGTATGAGCTAAGGCCGAAGAGGATGATCGTCTCCGGGTGTGAATGTTTGGGCTTCCTGACCCGGCCGGGGCAAGGGCCATGCTACCATTGTCATCAGCTGGACACCTGAGGAGGGATTGTCCTTAGAGGCAGAAATCCCAGAGTTATGGGACGCGCCCGATCCCGGTCGTAGTGGGATGTACACATGCGGGTTTATTCCTCCTTTACCACCATGGGCAGGAGGCATTATCAGGATTAAGTACACATAGGGCCTTACTTTGCGGCTTGAAGCCGAGATGGGCTAGAGCAAGGGTCAGGTCCATGCCGGGGCTCCTGGCCCAGGACTTCCCAGGGACCCCGGGCGTGTTTACGCCATTACACCATAGGCGCGTTGTAGATTAGTCGGTTATTCGAGTATGTTTCTGCTCAGCTCCTATGGAGCAGAATATTGTTTGATTGGTGCATCTCATTCCTTTGTTGCGACATCATGTGTGAAAGAATTGGGATTAAGGTCGAAACCTTGGAAAAGTAGGTAGGTATTATTGAATTCTCCCCTCGAAACTAGGGTGGGGTGTGATCCAGATATGTTGGGATTATAAAGGCAGAATATGAGGATTCTACTCACTATGAACCTTAGAAATTCGTGGACATGTCGGAGTTTGATGTCATCTCGGGATGGATTAGTTGACCGACCCGTCGTGTGGGTCGATCGATTGTGTGATAAATAGGAGAGTTATTACCTACATGGGATGGTATTCGTGTTATGGTTTAGGGGATAAACATGATGCTTTACCTTAGAGTGGCTATGACTCCCAGGTGGCACGGGATGATTGACGGGTGGTAGGCTTGTGCCTTACCTTGGAGCAGGTGAGGCGAGTTTGAGTCTACCTAAGTGGTTTGTGAATATGAGGATGTTTCGGATGAACTCTTGCAGGGATTACCTTCGTATAGGGATGTAGACTTCACGATTGAGTTACACCCTAGTACGACACCTATTTCTATGACTCCACATAGAATGTTGCCTGCTGAGTTGTAGGAACTTAAGGTCCAATTGAAAGAATTGTTGGAAAAGGGTTTCATTAGATAAGCACCTCGCCTTAGGCGGCTACGGTGCTAAATGCGAGCACCCGGAGAATTTGGGGACCTCCGACCTTTAGAGTAGGCGAGAGGAAGTGGGAGCATGTCATGATGGATTTTGCGACTCACTTGCTATGGACATCGCGATGGCATGACGCGGTGTAGGGGATAGTAGACCAGCTTACTAAGTTGGCAAACTCTTTAGCTGTGCGGATAACCTTCACCTTTGGAGGAATTCGAGGTACATGCGTGTAGGAGATTGTTTAATTACATGGAATGCTAGTATCTATTACTTCGGTGGGATCCCGGGTTTTACAACTCATTTTTCAGGAGAAGTTTCCAAGAGCCATGAAGACGCGGTTGATGATGAACGCGCTTGTCATCCCGGATGGGCCCGGTCGATCAAAAGGACCATCGGATGTTAGAGGACATGCTACGGGCATGTGTCCTTGATCTGGTGGGTACGGGAAGAGCATTTACCCTTAGTGGAATTAGCCTAGAACAACGGTTATTGAGGCGAGCATGCGAAATAAGCCTATGAGGCACGATACGGGAGGCAACATGGTGATCCCGATTTGTTTGGGCGGTAGGAGAAGTCCTACACTGGTCTATTTGATTTGAGACACCTCGAGAAGGTGGATTTGATACATAAACTTCTTCTCATGGCTCAGGCGACGAAGAGCTACCACAGACAAGCGGCGGGAACCTCAGAAGTTTGAGGGTGGGGGATCATGTCTTCTTAGAGGTGGCGTTTAAAAAGTGGTCGGTGCACGGCGAGGAAAACTATCGGCTAGAACTAGCCAATAAACCGCCGGTGCTCGAGAGGGTAGAAGGTATGGTTTCTTCAGGTTGGCTTACCTCCAAGTTTATCGTTCCTTATAGTGTTCCGTGACTCCCACGCTTCCGAGAATACACTTTAGATCCATTCATGTAGTGGACTAAGGGTGAGCTTGTTGTTGTCTGAAGGAACCTCCGAAGGAAGAAGACCAATATCGTCATGGATGGCAGAGATCGGGTTTTTCGGAGCACAGACCATGAGGCTGGATTGGGTGTTATGGCACCGGAGTGGAGGAGCAACATGAGGAAGCAGCGAAGGGCACGATGCTTGCAATTATCCTTGTTTTAGTGAGGACAAGGTCGTTGTCTAGTCATTTGATAATAAAATAGCGCTATCATATGCAGCAATAGATTGTATGTATATGTGCGTGTGAATTTCGGGATACCAAATTCTTTTTAAGGGAAGAAATAAAACCGAAAAATTGAATTTTCCCCGAAAAATAGCCGCAAGCGATAAATCACCAATATAATACGGGTTGAAAACCTATAAATTTTTTCTAGATCTCGGATGATGAAAGCGAGACCCGACAGTTGGATTAGTCTAGCGAAATCTAGTTACCAAGGCAAATTTCGTCATATTCTAGAGTGAACCAGGATTTTCACAAATTTGGGCGAAAGAATCCAAATTGGTGGGTGACACATGGCTTGATGCATGCATGACATGTGGGTGACCCACATGTATGGGAGTACGTGCATGCCATGTGCATGGCTGCCCATGGCATGATACGCCATTCCATGTGGGTGACACATGTAACATGCATGTGCCATGTCAAGTTACCGATCATAAAAAGCGGAATCAATGGGAGGAAAAGGGGGAAAGAAAAAAATGAGAGAGAAAGAAAGGGAGGAAGGAAGAATCGACCGGCTTCTTCCTCTAAATTTAACATTAGAGACCAGGTTGGAGTTCCTCGGGCCAAGAGTTAAGGCGGCTACACTCCCAGAGGTAGGGATTTTCCTACTCTGGTTATTTCTACTTAAGGGTGTTGTGTGGGGCCGTGTGTGAGTTCCATACTAGTTGTCATAGTATGGATAGATTGGCCATATAGAGCCATGTGGTACGTGTTTTCATATGGAAGTCGTGCGGCCATGTGGGGTTGTCTGACCGTGTGGTGCTGTCTGACCTTAAGGGGCCATTTGGTCGTGTAGAGCCGTGTGATTGTGTTTCCACCTCAAGCCCATTTAGTACTTCGTGAGACTTTGCTTAGGTATTGGATGTATGGGACCGTTTGGTCGTGTGGTTGTGTTTCCACCTTAGGGTCATTTGGTCGTGTGGGACTGGTTGGCTATGTGGGTGATCACATTTGTGTGGGGCCATCATGCATGTGAGGCGATTTAACCCGATAGAGCCGTCTAGGCGTGTGGGACCATTTGGTCGTGTAGAGATTAGGTGTGGTTGTGTTTCCGCCCTCGGGTCGTTTAGGCGTGTGGGGCCAGGTTGGCATGAAATTTGTCGGCCATGTAAAGGCGGAGTCTAATGGGAGCCAAGTGCGATCTAGCCTTTTTGGGATTTTTGGTTAAGTCCCAACAATTAAGGGATGGTTTAACTGTCTCGCAGCCTGTGTAGGGAACGGTTTGAGTAGACTCCATGGCCGCTTTCCTGTTTTAATCGGTAACCTGAATCAGTTCAAATTTCCAATTGTTTAGGACTGATATGTGTCCAGTTGGTGGCCTGAGTATGGCTGGCCAGGTGCAGAGAATTGCTGGATTGTTTTCACGATGTTGTTGCTTGGCTTGAGTGATAACATGTTTGCGTGTAACATTATGGCTTGTTGTGAGAAGCGTTTTGTGGGCATCTCTTGTGCGATAATCGGATGTGATAACGAGTTGTCTTTGCTCCACGTTTGATTGATGTACTTGGTACTAGTTGTCTATTGAATGTTGATATATGAATTCTAATATATATTGACATCGAGATGAAATGTTAAATCATATTATTTGTTAATATATGTGTGTTATTATATTAACATTGAAGGAACAAATGTTTGGAACTTAAAAGCGTGTGTTATAATTGTCCAAATGTACATGTGATGTGATGCATGGTGGTATAGTCCATATGTCATTCATTACATATGAGACATGGAGTGATATGCAATGAATTGCGCCCACATTGTATATATGCTGCAGGGGACATCGCATTAAATGGGTGTGTGAAGTGCATGGAGTGGTAAATCGACACTGTGTTTGGTGTTTGATTTGGTGGACTCGGTAAATGGGACAACGTCCAACAAAGTCGCACAATTAATTAAAATGGTAAAGAAAATATGTGTGGGGTATTAGCAAGAAGGAATAGATCCTCCCTCGGGTGAAAAACCCGCCAGTATGGTCGAGACATAGTCACTAGCATTTGGTGAGAAGGTCGTAAAGTGTCTGGAGTTTGCGGGCCCTACGATGAGACACCAAAATCACTACCCACAAATCATGATTTTGAACATAAAATATAAAATGATCATTGTGATGTATCATCAAAAAGCTTGGTTTATAAACAAATAAATTTGTCTTGAAAATGATCGTGGATGTTAAGTAAGGCCAGCAGTTCATCACCTGTGGATTTGAGCGTTGTGTGAGGAGTCGTGTGGGGACTTGGGCGCATGGTATGGTGATCGCATCTCATTTCATGGCATGACATGTAGGATTCCATATAAAATTGGCATGTTCTTGTTGGGCGATTGTGAAATGTTGAGTGAACATTGCCTGCATGTGCACTTAGGTGGAGAGTAGCCGCTGTAAGAGGTATTGCTCTGCGGGCGTGGCTCACCCTTTGTGGGACAACCCTTTCGGAGTCTGGAGGGTCCAACACTTAATGAGCGGCCGCTCGGGCAGTCGTGATTATGAAGAAAGAAGGCATGTGGTCTTGATAAACTCTTGTAAAGGGTTGGCAGGACTAAATAGTTCTAGAAAGTATTTGTACAAGGAAATGGTAGTTAAATTCTTTTGGATATTGCCAATATAGTGGGTATGTAATTATGGTAAGAGAAGTGCGTGATAGGACTCTTACGAAACCGTGTTAAGTGCATTATTCTCATATTTTTAATTTAAATATGAATGAATGGGTTCCATTGAAGGGACCGTATAGGGTGGTGCGGTAACTTCGGGGTATCATGAATAATTGGTACCGGTCTAAGACCAAAACTTAGGTGTGAAATTACTTAAGGTAGAATTTCCGTAGGTTGACGGCTAGTTAACTGGACCCCCAGGTTTTGGGGCTTCACACTCACTCCTAAGAAAGTTGGTTGATGAGACATTGAAAAAAATAAGTTTCTACTTTCTAGCCAATTTTAGATTCTATAATCATTAAAAAATTTGTTAAATATGGGCCCAAATTAGGGTTGTCGAGCCCGAGCTTGAATGGCGTGGGCTTATTAAGGGTCGAATCCGATAGGCCTAGATTCTATTTGAGCCATCACTTCCTAACCAATCCTTAAAGTACCAGGCGAAAATGGGACCTAATCACCCCACGTTTATACCCCCACTAGACTTGAGACTTATAGCAATAGGGATGGCAATGAGAAAGAGTTTTTATTGGATTAGGTATTGTTTAATTAGAACCCTAGTACATCTAAAAAATTATAATTATTTTATTTATATTCTAATATATAATAATAATAATAGTACCATATTTGAGACTTGTAGTAGTAGAGATGGTAATGAGACGAGTTTTTATTGGATTAAGGTAGTATTTAGTCTGACACCCGATTATATTTTAAAAAATAATTTTATAATAATTTTATTTTATATTCTAATATATAATAATAATAATAATAATAATAATAATAATAATAATAATTAAAATAATTTATAAAAAATTATAATATTTTATTTTTATGAGATATATTAATTTTAATATAATAAAAATAAAACAAATATAAATAAATAAAACTAAATATAAGATCAATTAAGAGTAAGCTATACGGCATGCGATATGTTTTCATTTAATTTTTTAAACAAGTTGAGAAATGATTTAAATAAAAGGTGAGATTGTGATGGGTTGGCCGCCCCCAAATCAGCCGGTTGTCATCCCTAGACTAGTGTGTAACCATCTCCAATCTTACCTTCTCATTCCAAAATCAGTATCATATTTTTGTACCGAATAAATGTGTGTTTTTTTTTTCCTTTTTCGTCATTTTTGTTCCCTCGGATTTTTAAGACCGGAAAAAAGAAGGCCACATCCCTTTAGTATTGCTGAAAAATATTGTTTGAATTATGAATTTTGACTTCAGCTTTTCCAGCCATTCTTCTCCCTGACTTCCTTTTTAACATTAAGAATTGTATGTCCTGACTTTATTTAAGTCGATGGATTTGGTCTTGACTCAAGCAATAAGGTTGAATTTCAAAGTATTGTATACGATAAATTTTTTTCCCTTTTATAATTATTTCACCTAAAGTCTTCCATAAAAACAAAAACAGGAAAAGTTTGTTGTCGATAATGAGTCAAACCAGTATGCCTGAGAGCAAATTCATGGGAAGCTGCCCAAATCTAAAGTATACCCCAAGAATTTTTGTTCCCTGTTGAGTCTCGTCTTCCTTAGGTCCTGTCCCTTCTTCTGGAAAAAGTTCATGCAGCCATATCCCGGAAAAGGGCACGCCGCCATGCCGTAACGGAATGAAGTTTGGAGGCCATGCCATGTTTCCTCAGTTTATCATGGCCACTGGACAGTGAAACACACACACATATATATATATAGATGAAGCTCGGTCCAACATGGGATGAAGACCACCAAAAAAATTAGAAATTATTACTATTCTAGCACAATTTGATGATTTTAATGAATTTTATTGGATCGGAAACTCATTTCCAGGTCGTGTATCGTTTCATTCTTGTGATAATGTTTGTGTTCTTTTGGACTGAGGAAAAAATAATTTCTAACACTATTCACTTGTGGTATCCTTCTCAATTCTTTTACAGAATAAATTAACTAAGATGGAATCATACGGGCATGAACATCTTTGGTAATTCACTAATTTGTGTGATTGTTTGGAGGGTTGAAAGGAGAAAATTAAGACCATGCACGTGTTAATATTCCACCTAACAATAGTAATAATCTAACAAGAATGAGCAATGATAAATGAAGAACTTTCAACCATAAAAAAGGACTGGTGGAAAAACCCTCTAGGTAGAGGTAAATTAAATCACTTTGAAAATATCTTTTCCAATGACATAATGAAAATACAAATATATCGATAATTGAAGTGAAAAACCATCGTCCCATGATATTATGAGTAGAAGGCATTGGGGAAGAACAATAAACCCTTGAGCCTCAAAACAGGGCTAGTAAATAAACCTAATTTCAACCTTCCTACTTAATCCCTTTACTCTGTGTTCAACTCTTCAATCTTATCAAAAACCCTAATATATGTATCTTCTCCAAAACTAACTAAGGAAGATCATACACCTGGGAAGCATGTTATACTCTAGCTAACTAATACTGTTGCGTGAAGACTTGCGGAACAAGTTGCCTTCTTCTCTTCTAGAATGATTTACTGCTTGTATATATATATATATATATATATGAAGTTCCTTTCCTCTTCTGTAATTTTCTGAACTCTCTGTAACTCTCTCTCTCTCTCTCTTTACAGTAATAAAATAGTCTTTCAGTTTCTGTATGTTCTTATCATGGTATCAGAGCAAATAGAGTCGTCAATGGCATCTGCTCCTTCTTCACCATCTCCTCAACTATCTCCGACTGCATATTTCTCTGTGACACGCTCCCATCTGCTCTTGCACCAATCAGTATCAGATTGGATCGCTCCAATTATACACTTAGGAGATCTCAGATTCTGCCTACTGTTCGTGCGTATGAAGCGAAGGTTTCCTTATTGGTACTCAATCTCTCAACCTCGGTTTATCAATGGTCTGTTAATTCTGATTACACACTGGTGTCGATTGGATCAGTTTTGTTAAGTTAGATTTTATCTTCCATGTCTGAATCAATGCTTGGCCATGTGATACACTGTCGCCACCTCTTCTGGGAAATCTGGAAAACTTTAGAACAGTTTTCATCCACCAGATCTAGAGCTCGTATTCTTAATCTTCGATTTCTTCTGAACTCTACAAAAAAAGGTTGCAGTCCTTGTTGATGCATATGCACCACATGTTAACTTCAGTGAGATGTCTAGGGCTTCAGCAGAATAGAGCCAACCTGCTTCTGAAGTCTTCTGTATCTAATCTGTTCTAGAACATTCCTATTGTGTATAAATACGCTGTGCTTCATTCAATACATTAAGTTCTCTGGAAAACTTCCTCTCCAAGTTTTGTTTTCTCTTTAGCATTTTATCAAACATCAACACTTCTCATACAGAATCTTTCTTGTTCAGTTGTTTTCGATGAAACAAATTTTCTATATCTTCAGTTGTTCTCACCAAAGTCTCCTTCTTCCCATCCTTTATCTTCATCTTCTTCACCAGTTTTTCATTTTCCTTTGGTTTCAGTCACTGCAGGTTCAGTTAGCCAACATCCTATTTCTTTTCAATCATCAAATTCCTCTCTATTTCAGTCCAGTTTGCCTTCTCCTTCAACAACAGCTCCAAATGATCACATTTCTTCTCTAAAAGTTACTTCTTCAGTATCTACTTCTGTTGATACCACTAGTGTCCTTGCTTCCTGTTCCTTCATCTCCACCTTTATCATCACCCGTCTCTTCTTCACAATCCTTTGTTGTCTCTACTTCCCTTGGCACCTGTTCTTACTTCTTCTCAACCACTTGTGCTCTTGTTTGTTCTCACATTCTAGCACAAACCAGAGCAAAATCCTGGTGTTCTTAAACCTAAGGACAACTTATCTACTGTTAGTTCTATTTCCCATGAGCCACTTACTGTTTCTGAAAGCTCTCCCTAATCGTCGTGGAAGGCTGCTATGGAATTAGAATTTCAAGCTCTCTTAAAGACAAAAACCTGGATTTTAATTCCACCTATTTGAGACAAACTGTTGTACAGCGAAAGTGGATCTTCCGCAAATATATTGCTAATGGCACCCTTGACAAATACAAAGCCAGATTAGTTGCCAAAGGTTTTCAACAAACCCCTGGCATTGATTTTATTGATACTTTTAGTCCAGTGGTTAAATCAACTACTATCAGAATTATTTTCTCCTTGGCTGTTACTCATGGATGGGAGATTCAGCAAATTTGATGATATGTCACGTTCCTAAACGGAGAGCATGATGAGACTGTTTTAATGGCTCAACCAGCTGGTTTTGAAGATCCCCTCCGGCCCCATTTTGTTTGTAAACTTAACAAGGCTTTATATGGCCTCAAGCAAGCTCCTAGAGTTTGGTTTGATCGTCTTAATCTCACTCTTAAGCATTATTAGAGTTTTCAGTCCTCTATTTCTGGTTCCTCGCTATTTTTTGCCTGTATTCATGGCTGCATGCTCTTTGTCCTTGTGTATGGGGACGATATCTTGATCACAGGGGAGGATTCTACTGGTATTCATACTCTCATTCAAGACCTGAATAAGTCCTTTGCCCTCAAAACTCTTGGGGATGTTCTCATTGCTTTCTGGGATTTGAGGTACTACGGGACATTCAATTCTGCTCTTCATCTAAGCAAACTAAATATGCTACTGATCTACTTACCCAAACCAAATATGCTCAGCTCTAAAGCCTGTTCTACTCCTATGAGTTTGGCCTAATAATAAACTTTGCCAGGATGAAAAACTCACCTTTCTCTCAACCTTCTTTATATCGAGTACTATAGGTCTCTTCAGTATCTAAATCATACCAGGCTGATATTTCCTTTGCTGTGAACAAACTTAGCCAATTTTTGCATTACCCCTACTACAACACACTGGGTAGCCTGCAAAGAATTCTTCATTATATAAAAGGGACTCTTGATTATGGCATTTCTTTTTGTCCAGCCTCGGTCTTAAGTTTGGAAGGCTTTTCTGATGCTGATTGGGCAACAAATCTGATGATTGAAAACCAATGTGTGGACTTTGTGTCTTCTTAGGACCAAATCTCATTACCTGGAGTTCAAAGAAGCAAAATGTAGTGACTCGCTCAAAAGTACAAAGTCTGAATATAAGAGCCCTTTCTGCAACTGCTACTGAACTTGTTTGGAGTGCAGACTCTATAATGCTTGGAATTTCCCTTCAGCCACACCTCCAGTGTTGTGGTGTGATAATGTTGGGCTAAGCACTTGCTACAAATCAATACATCATGCCAGAAAGAAGCATATTAGGTTAGATATTCATTTTGTCAGAAATCTGGTAAACTGAGCATAAGTGGAGGTCCGTATATCTCTTATGATCATCAACCAGCTGATTTACTAATCCACTTCCCTTTGAATGATTTTCCTATTTATGTCACAAGTTTTCTCTAGGATCTCCCTCAATCAGCTTGAGGGGGTATATTAACGAATGTGATGCTGATAAAGATTCTGATAGACCTATACCTAAGCATCACATGACTGTATCTTCTCCAAAACTAACTAAGGAAGATCATACACCTGAGAAGCATGTTATACACTCCCTGCTAACTAACTGTTGCGTGAGCTTGCAAAACAAAGTCACCTTCTTCTCTTATAGAATGATCTACTGCTTGTATATGTGTGAGTTCCTTTCCTCTTCTGTGGTACAAACTCTCTGTAACTATATTTCATTACAGTAATAAAACTCAGTTTCTGTATGTTCTTATCACACAAACTTGAGAATACGTGATGAGTATGCATACTCATTTTATCATGCTCATTTTCTTATCTTTTTGGCTGGTTTTATTATATAAATAAGTGATCTAATGCTCTAAATGTTCAATTTGTAATTAGGTCCCTGTGAGCCAATATGGAGCAAAAACAAAGAGATAAAGCTCAAAAACAAACTACATGCAGCAGCAATTACTGTGTTTGATGTTTTCAGCTGTAAGATGACCCCAAATGAAGCAAACATTATATGGATGAACTCTACACTTCAAGGAAACTTTCAAACGGTACCAAGAACACCAAATCGGACTTCCAAATGACAAAGTTATGACTTCTTGTTAGTTGAAGGAAGAGAAGAAGAAGAGCTCAAAAGAGACCAGTTAGGAGCATTTGTATATTCAGTCTCTATAATGATCTCAAAGTGTTTTCCTGGACATATATAGATTCTACACTTTAAAGAGCTTTCCAACGGTGCATAAGAACACTCAAATGGGTTCGGATGACAAAGTTGGAGCAAAAAGCGAGGAAGGCTATGACAGCACGTCGCGACGTTGCAGAGGCTACGAAACGCAGCGAACATTAGCGACGTTGCCAAACGACGTCGCGACGTTAGGGGTTGATTTTGGGTGGATTTTTAGCCCATTTTGAGCCCATAATTAGGGGTTTTTAAAGCTCAAACCGAAGGAGACAAGAGGGAGGCGGCTAGGGCTCGGAGAAGGGGACTTTGTCCACACTTTGGGACCAAGGAGGAGGTTGGGAGCTGTTTTTGAAGATTTGGGAGAAGATCATGAGATTTGTGGAAGAAAATCCGAGACTCGCCATCATTTGATCATTATAGTTTCTTCTCCCTCTTTTCTCATGTTGTATCCTAAGTTTATGATGTATCAAACCTCTATCATGCTTTAAATTCATAGATCTAGGGTTTTGATTGTATATTGAACATGGGTTTTATATCTATTTGTTAATGTTCCATTTTCTATTGTTTCTTGTGAATGCACCTCTATTGATTCATACTTGGTTCTATTTACATATTGATTTCTGGCTAATCTCAATGTGGTGAGTGGTTCTTTGCAAGATCTGAGAAGGGAGTAAAGAACTAGACATAGATGAATCAACCTAATTAGCCTGGTAGTGTAGAAATTATCGGTAATTAGGAGGCGTGTGAGACTTTTGGATCTTAAAGCATCTCTAATGCTTGGGGTTGAGCTGAGAAGCAAAAGACCTAGTGTTAGTTGGTAGGTTATTCGACCTCGAGGCGCTTATAATTGATTAGACAAGAGTTGCCTCGGAAAGCATTTTCATGAAACAATAGAGTGAATTTTGACTTAGATCTAAGGATTGTCCAGGTGCACCAAGTACCCTAGGAATTTATCATCTCTTGGTATCCTTAGTTGCGATCTTCATTAGTTAGATTTAGAAATTTCATTGGTTAGTTTAAATTCTGTTTTACTATCACAATTGTTAGTTTGGATATTAGAGAAGTATTATAATTTTTGTACTTAGCATCCCCATTTTTCCTGTGGATCGATATCCGTACTTAGGTACACTTTATTACTTGACAAGCGTATACTTGCGCAGAATAGGCGTCCTTTTTATATTTTTCTGCATAATTTTATATACACATCACAAAATACACCTATCAATACGTAAATATTAAAGGGCCTAATATACAGACTCATAGGCTGGACAACAACTTCAATTACAATCTTCATCATCCCTTTTGATTTTGCATTCATGCATGCATGGGCTAGGAAACTTCACTCAAGTACATCAAATAACTTAATTAGTGACACCTGATTTACTTATGTGTATAAATTCCTTTACGTTCAATCACATGCTTCATCAATCAAACTTGCTAATCAATCAGTTTAAAACTTCCATTACAGTATATATCAAGCACTAATCTTAGTTTACACTTTACATGGCATCCTAATCCAGCCAGTTGAATCGGTTGACGTTCTTCTACGAACTTATAACTAGTCCATGAAATGGTCAGAGAAAAGACATATATACTAATCATAAGGATCCAGGATCTATATCGGTCATACAATTATCATGATTTCATGAAGAGCTTTGATCCATGCAAATAATTACATCCTTAAGAGTCATGGCACCATCCAGCGTGCATGTACTCGTAAAAAGGCTAGCCGGAAGCGCATTGAGGATGCAAAAATGGTATATGGAAGTGTTGTCGTGCTTTAAACAAAAGAATATATACAAGTCTAAATGGTAAATGTTATCGCGCCACTGACATTTTTCCTTTTTCTCCATAGATGTGTTTATCATACTATAACGTCTTTCTAGTATATATATATTATATATACATGCACGCAAATACTCAATTAATTTGGCAATTTGGGAAGTGCTTCTTGTCTTTGGTCGTTACAGTGCATAAAAAGGCTGATGCATGTGAGCACGTAGAGTCATCAGTCATATTCAAACATTTGATTGTTAAGGAATATGTCACGCAAAAGCTGTGAGCGTTACGACCAAACCAGCCAACATTCAATAAAAATCCGTTCCCACCTTATAAATCTATTCTTTTATCCAAATTAGTGCCCCACAAAACAGGGTTCAAAATATCGGCCAAGTCCGGTACGACTCGGCCTATTCATAACCCGACTTCGGAAATTGTCAGTCGATCTTTATTCTGCATATGCGAGGATGGAGAGTGTATAGAGTACAAAATCAGTAAAACTCGGTGGACTCGGCCGAGTTCGCGAGATGACTCGGTCGACTTGGTGTGCAAAAGCGGTGAGAATACAAAAAATAATCTCAACAAACAACCCCAATGGCGAAATTTAAAATAAACAATAAAAATCAAAAAATTAGGAGATTCGGCTAGAATTTCAAAGATTCGACTAAAAAACGAAGGCGAAGAGGAAATTAAAAAACAAAACCTAACTTGCACGAGGGAGAAGCGGAGGGAAGATGGAAGTGATGGTAGCAGAGCAGGACTCCTACATAGCCAAGTCAGGCTAAGAGTAGAGCCCAGGATGGAGAAGACGCTCTTAGACGATGCCTTAGAGCAGGTAGGTCTCCTCCCCTTCTTCTTCTTCCTCTTCTTCTTCCCCTTCTTCCTCTGCATTTTTTTATTTTATCGCGGCACGCAAAATGAAGGGTTTCCTTTTTGTAGCAACTTGATTCAAGCGGCGTCGTTTTGTCTACGTATGACACAAAGCGATGTCATTTAATTTTTTTTTTTTTTAATACATATCAAAATAGCGTCGTTTAAATTTCCCGCAGAGCAAAAAGCGGCGTCGTTTTGAATAAGTGAGAACAAGACGAAAAGGCGTCGTTTGATAGTGTTTGGTTAAAATTATGATGGCTAAAACGGCGTCGTTTTGGACTAGAAAGATAAACGGCGCCCGTTTGACTCAGCTAATATTTTGTATATTTAAGCCTTAGAGCTCCCATTTTACTGTTTTCCAGCGAAAAATACATCCTAACCCTCGACCTCAAAATTTTATTTATTAGTGGATGAAGCGATTTTTCGTTTGAAACGATTATATTAGAAAATAATTTTTTTGTTAACATTATCGTACATATATTTCCTTGAATGCTTCATTAATTATTTAAATAATATTAAGTATAAATTTTTTATTAAATTTTAGTTTATTTAACTATATCTATTTTCTAATAATTTATATAATATTTTAAAAATTTTTAAAATATTTTAATCATCTTATTTTGTGTATCGGCCAATGCACGTGTCTACGTCTCGGGATCGATAAATTGGGTGATCGATATCATGATTTGAACCATGCCTTAAAAGAAGTAGAAGCATTAGAAAAGGTGGAAATCCACGATTAAATAAATCAAAAAATTGGTATGCAAACTATGAAATTTTTAGTACGATAGTTTTACTTGATTGATTCTAACTTAATTTGGAAAATATTTGTTAGGAAATGGGTTTGGGGCCCTCATGCGGCTACTTTATTTGATTGGGAAGCTTCGTCATGAAAATTATGGCGTTCTTGCTAAATTAAAGTCAGATTTTAAATATTTTGATAGATATAATTATGTGTTCTAGGTCACAGTCCTTGATGTTCAGACTGCGATCTAGTTCAAACTTCTAGTACGAGTACATATCAGAACTCCTCTATAAGACTTAGTGTGTGCAAGCGGTCATAATATATTTGCAAGTAAAAGCACACATAATCTTTTACTTGGTTTGGCAACCAGTCTACATCCAAGAGGCTATGCCCAGATGCAAGGATTTTCACTGATCTGATTCAAGGTTTATCATTACTCTTATGTAGTACGAGACTCCCTCTCTATCCACGACCCTTCTTGAAACCTAATGGGATTCAGAAGGAACTCCCTCCATTCCCCTTTCTAAAGCATCGCACACCCATACCTATATTACATCAATATAAGATGAATAAAATAAAGAACATCGTCTTTCACCAAAAAGGCTTTTAAGGTGAAATACCTCAATGTAGTATCTACACTCCATACTCACTCAGCACGTTTGGACTTCACTTGTTCTTCTTCAAGCTCTGCTCCACAAAATACATGTTGTGAACTTCCCGATGCCTGAGATTTATAGCCTTCTAATTAGTCTTAGAATTCTAGATACAGGTTGGATCATTTCCTAATATGACTCAGCCCACCTTCTATTTTATGTTTTCACCGGTATCATAACGAAAATAGGAAACTTGTTGATCGAGAATCCTCGTGAAATGGATCCTAGAAGTTTCTAATCCTTGTTTTGAAGGCTTAGATGTCTAGATGTCGAGATTTGATTGTTATCCTCTTGCGAATAGATCTTAGGCCCGTCGGTTACTTGCTCCCAAGTTCACTTGGCCTCCAGTCAGCCAGAGACTCATGTGTTGCCCCTCCACATTTCTATTTCCGAGTTAGGACATCTCATTTCTATCATACTTTCTGACATAGGATAGCCTTAGTCCGAACTAAATCTTGGTCCTATTAAAGGACTTCACTTCTATTTCATCAAATCTTCATTTAATTTTGATCTCTAAAGTAGTACCTTCTTGTGAGAGCCCTTGATACGAAGATATAGGACAATTATATCAAACTGACATTCTCGCTTTTGTACATATCTTACGTAAATGCCCGCTAAAGAATGAACTGCACTCTTACTCCCTTATTTTTCTCCTTTTTTTTTTTTTTTTTTTTTTGTGGAAGACGAGGATAAATGCACAGAAGGTCGGACATTGTGGGGCTTATCGTAGGCTTGATGGGGACCATTTAGTCCCTGATGCATACCCCCATGGATGGTAGTAGTGATTCATACCTTGAAGCATCCAACCCTTTTAGTGAAAATGTTGGCTAGTTAGTCTTTAGTGGATATGTACACAAGATAAATGATTTTGTCCTCAACCATGTTCCAAATGTAGTGGTGCCTATGTCGATCTACTTGGTTCTCGAATGTTGGGTTGGATTTTGAGATATTGATATCCTTCCGAAGTTGTCATAGTAAGTTAGGACTTCTCCAAAGTCTCCATAGTCTTTAGAGTATTTTCATCCAAATGAGGTTGTGTGCATCCACTACGATTGCTATGTTTTTTAGGCCTTGGGTAGAGAAAGTGATGTGCGGCTCTATTTTGTTGAATTAAGACACAAAGGCTGTTTCGGAAGAAACACCCACCGGGAAGTGCTCTTTTGTCGTCAGGAGCTTCGACCACTATCGATGTCACAATATCCTACTAGGCTACACGTGGTGTCTCGAGGTGTACCGGAATACCATAGGCCGCTATTTCACTGACACATTTGATGAAATCTTCTTGGTTCTTCCAGAAGATGACTATCCTTAGGGTTTGGTCTCCCTCACAGAACTCACATCTTTATAACATTCGTTTGGACTGACTTGCATTCAAAATGCAACAAGCTTCCAATCATGCTTTTATAGAGTCAGATCAACACTATTCCTTGCTTCATCTTTAGTAATCTTGTCATGGGTCCCTATTGGAGTCCTTGATGTTTTGTTATACGAGTTTAGACTCAACGACCAGGTTCTTAGCATATTTTCCTATGAGATAAAATCCATGAGTTGATTTATCGTACACAGAAGACCTGAGGAAAGTATGTAAGTTCTCCGACCAAGCTCATTTCAAATTTTGTGCTCATGTGTCTTACAAACTTTTCCACCAGGTGTTGGGATGTGGACCCAGATACTATGTCATCCACAAATATTTGAAGGGCAATTACTTTCTTTTGACTTTTCTGAGTGAAGAGAGTACGATCTGCTCCCCCTCGCGTGTAACCACATTTTAGGAGGTATTCCGTGAGTCTCTCATACAAAGCTCTTGGAGCTTGTTTTGGCCTATAGAGATCATTTTTTTAGTTTGTAAACATGATTAGAGTGAAGAGATCTTCAAACCCTTTAGGTTGAGATCTGAAAACACTTCTTCATGTAGATACCCATTTAAAAAAGCACTTTTGACACCAATTTGATAAATTTTGAACTTGAGTGTGTAGTAGTACGATGGCGAACTGATTTGACTCGAAGCGGGCTATTGGTGCAAATGTCCCCATCGAATCTACTCAGCCCAGGTGTATCCTTGAAGCTGACAGGACAAGCTTTGTTTCTAGTGATGTGTCCCTGTTCAACTGTCTTGTTCTTGAAGATCCACTTGGTCCCAATTATATTTGCATATTAGAGCTTTGGAACTAAATCCTAACCTTCATTATGTTCGAATTATGATAGTTCTTCCTTGATAGCCTGGATCCAGAACTCATCGTTCAGAGCCTCCTTGTAATTTTTTGGTTAAATTGAGGAGGTGTAGCAGCCAAGGCTAAGGCCTATCATTTCTTTGTGGATTACCTTGGGAACGCCCCTCATCCGAACACTCACTTCTAGATCTCCCAAAATATCAATGGTAGGATGGTTTTTATGAATCTTCTTAGGGCTCGAACTTTGGATGTCGAGTGTTAAGCATTATGGTCATCTGTTGTTGGCAAAGGGGAGTCCTCACATTGTCGAACATCAGAGCATCTTAAGTGCTCAACGGATGGTGGAGCATCTTTGGGACTATTGAGAGTCTTCTCTACTTCAAGTATTGACACCATAGGAGGATCTTCTGGTGCAGATGTTTCTAACAGATGGAAGATAATCATCGGCTTGAACATTAGTTGATTATCACAGCCTTGGTTATTTATTGTACACCACATAAGCAATTTGTTTGTGTGATACCTAGAAGAACACCTTCATCCCTCTTAGCATTGAACTTCACTTCTTGGTTCTCTGTCATTTAGGATGTGGCACGGACTACCAAATTTATAAAAAAGATGCTTCATATGATGTTTTAGAGTTCTAGCCTTAGATAGATTCTATTTGAGATGCAGCATGTTGTATTTACCCCATGCCTTGAAATTTAGTTGGGACACTCTTGGCTAGCATTACTGGGCCATTTCTTACGAGTTCTTCTTTTTTTCAGCTACTCCGTTTTGTTGTGGATTTTTAAATTATGCTAGAAATCATGTTCTACACTATCCTTCTTTGTAGAAATTTTTGAACAAGGGAGTTTTGAATTCCTTACCAGTAACTCCTTATTCTACTTATCTTTAGGAGTTTGTTGTTGTGCTCCTTGTCAGTCTTTGCCACAGTTATTCAAATGCTTCAAATTCTTTGGATTTGGTTATGATGAAATTTACGAGTGAACGAGAAATCATCTACACATACATATACATGCAACCTTTTCCCGTGATACTCTTTATTTGCATGGGGTTCATTAGATCCATGTGGACCAATTCCATAACTCTGATAGTAGAGTCTAGTTGAGACTCTGGGTGAGGTGTTCGTACTTGTTTCCCTAGTTGTCATGGTCCACACATTCTTTTAGGTTCTCCTTTGAGATTTGGGACATCCCTCATAGTTTTCACAGCAATTGTATTTCAGAGGCTGTTATGGCTTACATGTCCCATTCATTTGTGCCAAAGGTTAGTTTCGTTTTAGGCTATATTTTTGCATGTGTTCGAGACTTGCAAGTAGATTGTAGTTATCAATGATAAGTTCCTTCATGATCTCTTGTTGGTCCTAGTCTAGGACAATACATTTTGTCCTTTGTAGTTCTCACGAGCAGTCTTGATCACCTGATTGAATGATCTTGATCAAATTGGCTTTGTCATCGACAAGAGGCACATCTCTTAATTTTGTAACCTAGGAACATTTAAAAAAGGACCTTGTCCCAAAGACTCTTCCTTTTACCATCCCAAAAAGTTTTTTGAGTCTAAACTAGATAGAAGAACGTTGGATAGAAACCACTTATTGCCATTCATATGTCATGAGCTTCCACTATCAAAGTACCACCTTTGTTGTTCCTGCCAGAGAGGTAAGAACAACATGGCTCTTAGTTTTCCTTTTTTTTTTTATCGGGTGGGCTTTTCCTTGCAAATGTTTTTCCTTGCACTTTTCATATCATTTACAATATTTTTTTTTACCTTTTTATGGCATTCTGGAGGCAAAGCATAACCTAAATGATGGGTGACAAAGTTTGATGTATATAATTCTCAATCTTGAACATGATGTATGTTGAAATTAGGAAACTCCAATTGGGAACAAGAGAAAAACTGAAAATCTTATTCCAATAACTTAAATTAAATCACATAACAAGGTCTTTATATAGGCATAGGCTTACTAGAAGAATCTAGGAAACAAAGTCTAGAGTGCTAAGAAAAGAAATCCTACGATAGCCAAGAAATGTTAATTTAACACTTTATCGAGCTCACGATCGCGGTTCTTGTAAGCATCGAGAGTTTATCAACTAGAAAATAGCTTGAAAATAGAATCTGACTTGGTAATGAAATCTTCCAAGTTACTAAACGAAGAAAGAAACAAACGAAAATGTGATGGGACAATCTTGAGTAATGGCGTGTAAGGTGGCAATCAATTTTAATGTGTTTAGTTTCATTCACGAAAAGCGAGGTTAGCTGAGCAATCTGGTCGCTCTTTTGTTGACACAATACATAGAATTAGGATGAGAAAGAAATACTCTCATAGCATAAGTAACTTGATGTAACCAAACAATCTCTTTTGTAGTAGATGCCATACCACGATGATACAGCTACATTTGGAGATAGAAACAATGGAGTTGTTTCTTTACTCTTCCAGAAATAAGATAATCCGCAAAGATACAAAAAACGGTAAGCAGTTTTGCGATTAGTGAGGTCAGCATTTCCATAATTAGCATTAGGTATGCGTGGCTCCAAATAGGAGGTAAATGAAAGTAGAAGACTCACGAAAGGTTGTACCCCTCGAGAAGATCTTAGTAAATCTGAAGAACAAGCGCGATGAGCGTAGTGGGAGAAGCGACAAAGTACGACTAACAACATGAACTACATAAGCAATATCGGGCCAGTAATAGAAAGATATACTAAGCTCCCAACAATGAGTACGGTATAATGTAGGATAGACAAAAGGCATACCATTAGAGAAGAGGATACTTTGCATTAACCTGTTAGAATATCAACAATCGATTATCAGTAAGTCTAGCCGCTCGAGAATACTCTTGCAGCATATTTTGGCGAAGAAGATAACCTCTCGAAAACCCGAGAAATATCATAAGACACAGATCCTTCATTTCAATTTGTTTAGCTAACTCTGTCTTCAAAACTGAAATACCATCAACATCATCACCAATAATAATCATGCCATCAACATATAAAGAAAGAATGATACAATCTACATCAATACACTTAACAAAGAGAGCAGAATCATAACCTCATAGCGTGAGTCAAGATAGGAGATCCGCAGCTGAGAAATTTCTCAAACCCAGCCGCAGGTGCTTGTTTGGGAACTCATATAATACCTTCTGAGGTTGGAAACATACGAAAATCATGAGAAACACTAGGAAGGGCTCCGCATAAACTTCTTCTTTAAGATCTCCATTTAAGAAGCCATTTTAACATCAAATTGAGAAATACACTATTGTGTCGAACCATTTACTACAATAAAGTATGAGCTGTAGTCATTTACCATAATAGGAACAAAAGTCTACTCATAATCCATATCGTGTGAACATGCTTTGCAACAAATAAGCTTTGAATTGCATAATAAGATCCATCAATTAGTCTTAATCTTGCCACTTTAACGATAACCAACAATACTCTTGCAAGAGGTAGAGAACCAAATCCTAAGCCAAAAGCCCCATATTATCTGAAAGTAGAAGACTCCTTACATCCATAGCTTGTTGTTAATGTGGATGAATTTGCCTCTTTATAGGAAGAAAGCTCACAGAAAAACAATGAATAGAAGCTAAAAATAAAAGAAAAGATGAAGAATAACAAGAATAGGCAAAATACGGTGATTTTGTGGACTAAGCGATGTGGATTGGCGTAGGGTGGATGCACAATCGTAGGCCACGGGAGCTTGAGGGACCATAGGAGAAGAGGGGCTTGAGTGTCGAGAATGAAGAGATATATGCATGAGACTATTAGTAACAACACGTTGAATATGATTAAGGAATAGGAGGAAAGAACATGAAGGAACATCTAAAATGCGAGGAACTTGAGATGACAAGTTATTAGAATCCTCGAGAAAGGGATCAATGCGAAGAGAGATCGGATATAGTCTAGTCGAGTCATGAATGAGAGATGGAATGAAAGAAAGATATGTTGAAGATAAAACAACATGACAAGACATATAAAAAGTTTTGAGTAGTTGGATCAAAACAGATTACCCCTTTTGATCTTCACTATAACCAAGAAAGACGGAAATAACAGTCGATGGATAGCACTCGTTCTGCATGAGGTTTAAGAATGAAAGTACAACCAAAGACTCCCAAGAAAGAAAGAATAATCTGGGCCGTACCTTTATAATTTCTCAGAGGAGAAATACCTAAAATATGAGGAAGGAATATTATTAATCAAAATTCTGTGATAAGAACAACTTCTCCACAAATTCACTAGAGCAAGGGTGATAATAAGAGAGATTGAGCAGTTTCAACAGCCTTCTTATGTTTCTTTCAACAACACCATTTTTCTTAGGAGTATGCGTACCGATGTTTGTTGCATTGTTAAAGATTTAAGACAAGAAACTCAAAATTTATTCGAAGTGTAGTCCCACAAATCACACCTAAAACATTTAATAACAAAAGAATGTTGGGGTTTTACAAGAGCAAAAAAGCTTTGTATATCTCGAAGAATTCAAACGATGTTTCACCAAATAAACCCAACAATAGCCAGTATGATCATCAATAACATATGCTCGAGACCCTCTTTTTTTGTGAGACGAAGAAGGCCCCACTACATCATAATGAATCAGATCAAATGGAGAAGAAAGAGCGAAACGCCCGATTAAAGGTAAAGGCGAAAATTTGGTTCGTTTACATCCACTACAATCAGAAACATCGTGATTTTTTAACTTTCCTAAAGCCCCTATGGATCCTAAAAATGTCAAACGAGAAAATGAAACATGACCAAGGCGAGAATACCATAAACAAAAACTCGAAGAAGGACTCAAACGAAAAGATGACAAATCAATAGTGACAGCAGCAACAACAGACACTTTTAACTCATCCAAAACATATAATCCCCCCTTCCTATGGCCTGTCCTAATCAGCTTCTAAGGCTGCAAATCTTACACAAAACAACAAGAAGAAAAAAAGGCGACTAAATTATTAGAATTACACAACTGAACAACATAAGCAAGATTCAATGTGAGGTTCGGACTATGAATTTAGCAAGGCTCGAGACGGTGGTGGGGTTTAAAATAATAAGCGCATGAAACCAGACACTAGCCAAATGCCCGGACTTAAGAAGGGATTAAGAAGCAGGCCTAGTACCAGCGTTGGGCCCTTGATGACATCCCGAATATAGACTGAAACAGACCCGATTCACTTATGAGAATTTGGTAATGTAATCAAGAATTTGTATTAAAGGGAAATACCAATCTCACGGTTGAGCCCATAATATTTCCTAATTGTGCCCATCAATTATCCCTTATTAATCGGTTAACAATAAGGAAGAAAATCTCTCGCCCGATGGGAGAATATCATATCATCATCGACTAGGAAAGTCATCAATTATCCACTTATTAATCGGTTTTCACGATAAGGAAAGAAAATACGCCACCTAGTGTAAAGAATATCGTATCATCCTCCAATAAGGAAAGAATACTATTTAGTGTAGATCATCCATTGGGAAAGTTGTCATGATCATCATTATAAATACCAGGCCGCTGATCGGTGAAAGGTGCGCAGGACTTCACATATAGAAAATTCATTCCACACGAAGCGGTTGATCTTCTCTTTCCGAGGAAAGCCGAAGCAGGCATCGGAGAGGCAGGCGAGCCCCGTGGAGTCTTTTATTTCTTGTTTTGCGGAGGAGTCAACGTACGGGTCGACACCAAACCTGGCTACTTAGTCAAGCCTTGCGCTCGAAGCCAGGTTAGGTTGAAAAAGCATCATCTCATTCAAATTATCGATATATTTGTATATATTTTTCGTTTATGTTATAGGACAAGATCTTTTCCACCTATCCTTTTATAGTTGAAAGTTCTTTGTTTATCATTTGCTCCATTCTTGTTAGTTTTATTATTATTGTTAGGTGAAATATTAACACGTGAATAGTCTTAATTTTCTCCTTTCAACCTCCAATAATCCACACAAATTGGTGAATTACAAAGATGTATGCCCTTATGATTCCCATCTTGTTAATTTATTATGTAAAAGAATTGAGGATTACCACAAGTGAATAGTGTTATATAACTTCTTATATATATATATATATATATATATATATATATATATATATATATATATATATATATATATTTATATATATGTGTGTGTGTGTGTGCCTTGCCTATACGTTTCACTATCGAGTGGCCATGACAAACGGAGGAGACATGGCATAACCTCCAAACTTCATTCCGTTACGGCATGGTGGCGCCCCCTGTTTCTTGCAGTCTGTGCAGGCTGGTCCTGTTTCTCCTTCTGCCCCAAGTTCATGCACCCAAATTCCCGGCAAAGGCCTGCCTTGCATCACGGTCGGAACTTCGCAAGCCGTGCCATGCCTCCCCTCGGCCAAGCCCGCCGGCCACCGTTGCCGTTGTCACGGGTACTGAGCACAAATGAAGCTTCACCATGGCCACCACCTGACTTCAGATATTCCTACTAGTCATTTGCACCAAGTATAACTATATATCATATGTCATAAAATCAGTGGGATTAAACTGAACTTGCAGCTTATCTTTGCTTTTGTAGTTTTTCATCTTCCCCGTAATGTTTGTGTATGTTTTGTACACATAGAATGAATAAAATTAAATAACATTGTAACAATTAGTATGCTGTGTGTTGGTTTCACTCTTGATGTGGTGTAACCTTGTGGTTGAATATTCATCTACAAAAATAAGGAACCTAGTCTGAATCATGAACACATTTTCCTTACTTAATCTTTTGAATAGAGTGAACCCAAACACATTAATATCATATTTGAATGGCGTTTGTTTTTATTTAATGTTAAATAGAACTTTTATTTTGAATAGATTAATAGGATTAAGTATTTAGTTATTGGTTTCTCTAAAAACAAAAATCGATCTTTTAATTTTTATTTAGAATTTTGAGAAAATAAATTTTGAATAAGAATTTAAAGAACATATGTTGTTATTTAATTAGTATAAAATGAATCATAGGGAATTTTAATTTAGTTTATAAAGTATATGATTTTCTCATATTTGAATTTCTAATTTTCTTAATAGAAAAACATTAAAAAAAGCCAAAAAGTCAAATCTTTTTGGATTTTCTATTGAACCAAAAATTTAAAAACAATTTAACAATAAGCCATGAAAAGTAAAAAAAGAAAACAAAATATTTTGAATGCAAAGCCAAAAAACAAATACCGTCTAAGTTTCATAGTAATTTGAACATCTTTTGATTTTTCTAAAATTTTACCTAGAAAATCAAATACAAGAATCTTATTTCTCCTTTGGTACTTTCCACCAATCAAACAATCTTACAAATTCCTATATTTCCAAAGTCAACTATGATCGGCCTTTTGAATTAATATTCCCTCTAAGTTTCTAGGATATATAGTCAGAATGCATTCACTTGCACGTTAAATATGAGAGAGGTGGAGACTGAAATAAATCTTCAAGTTGGAATATAATTTTGCTTTCCTTAGCCCTATTTTCTGGTCAGATTTCAGTTCTCCCACGTTATATATATGACATTTACACGACAAGAGCGCAGAAAACCTTGTTGTCAGTAATGATTTCTCCTCTTTGACTTCTTTAACTCAAATTTGGTCTCCTCACTGCTTTCTATTCTAAGGAGAACAACTGTATCGACTAACTGGGTAATTAAGATTTATGTTCATGATATTCTGAAATATGGTTTATGATATTTGTAATTTGGTGATAGGTTATATATTCATGTTATTTCAAAACTCAAACACTTCCCAAGAATAAGTTAACACAAATAATAATAGGATTCAAAATATGAACCCAAATATAATATTTTTATTAAATAAATAATATATCTTATGATACATTTAATAATTGGGTACGTCTTCATTAAATCAGTATGATCATCTTCCAGCTCCCAGTATGATACATTCAAAAGGCCGATCATAGTTGACTTTGGAAATATAGGAATTTGTAAGATTGTTTGATTGGTGGAAAGTACCAAAGGAGAAATAAGATTCTTGTATTTGATTTTCTAGTAAAAATTTTACCCAGAAAAATCAAATATAAATGAAATTACTATGAAACTTAGACCGGTATTTGTTTTTTAGGTTTGCATTTCAAATATTTGTTTTTCTTTTTACTTTTCATGGCTTATTGTTAAATTGTTTTTAAAATTTTGGTTCAATAGAAAAATCCAAAAGATTTGACTTTTTGGCTTTTTTTTTTAATGTTTTTCTATTAAGAAAAATTAGAAATTCAAATATGAGAAAATCATATACTTTATAAACCAATTAAAATTCTCATGATTCATTTTATACTAATTAAATAACAACATATGTTTTTTAAATTCTTTGAGAAACTCAAAAATTTATTTTCTCAATTTAAATAAAAAATTAAAAGATCGATTTTTGTTTTTAGAGAAAACCAATAACTAAATACTTAATCCTATTAATCGCTATTTAAAATAAAAGTTCTATTTAACATTAAATAAAAAAACAAACGCTATCTAAATATGATATTAATGTGTTTGGGTTCACCTATTCAAAAGATTAAGCAAGGAAAAATGTGTTCATGATTCAGACTAGGTCTTTTTATTTTTGTAGATGAATTATTCAAAATCCACAAGGTTACACCACATCAAGAGTGAAACTAACACACAGCATACTAATTGTTACATGTTATTTAATTTTTATTCATTTTATGTGTACAAAACATACACAAACATTACGGGGAAGATGAAAAACTACAGAAGCAAAAATAAGCTGCAAGTTCAGTTTAATCCCATGATTTTATGACATATGATATATAGTTATACTTGGTGCAAATGACTAGTAGGAATATCTGAAGTCAGGTGGTGGCCATGGTGAAGCTTCATTTGTGCTTTCAGTGCAGTGACAGCGGCAACGGTGGCAGCCCGGGCTTAGTAGGGAGGCGTAACGCGACTGCGAGAAGTTAGGCCGGTGATCTAAGGCAGGCCTTTGCCGGGAATTTGGGTGCATGAACTTGGGGCAGAAGGAGAAACAGGACCAGCCTGCACAGACTGCAAGAAACAGGGGGCGCCACCATGCCGTAACGGAATGAAGTTTGGAGGCTATGCCATGTCTCCTCCGTTTGTCATGGCCACTCGATAGTGAAACGTGCGCGCGCGCGCGCACACACACACACACATATATATATTAACACTATTCACTTGTGGTATCCTTCTCAATTCTTTTAGAGAATAAATTAATAAGATGGGAATCATATGGGCATACACATCTTTGGTAATTCACTAATTTGTGTGATTGTTGGGAGGTTGAAAGGAGAAAATTAAGACTATTCACGTGTTAATATTTCACCTAACAATAATAATAAACTAACAAGAATGAGCAATGATAAATAAAGAACTTTCAACCATAAAAAAGGATAGGTGGAAAAGATCTTGTCCTATAACATAACGAAAATATATACAAATATATCGATAATTGAAGTTGATGATGCTTTTTCAACCGGAACTGGGCTTGAGCGTGCTGGATTTGCTAGGCCGGTTTGCTGACTCCGTACGTTGGACTCCTCTGCAAAAACAAGAAATAAAAAAGATCGGCGGGGGCTCGCCCGTTGCCTCTCTCAGATGCCTAGAGTCAGGTTCTTCAGGGAAAGAGATCGGCTGCTCGGGGAATGAATTTTACGTGCGTAAGTGCGTACCTTTCAGATGGGGTGGCACGGTATTTATAATGGATGATCGCAACAACTTTCGAGTTGGATGTGACACTAAATAGTATCTTTCCTTATTGGAGGATGATACGATATTCCTCCCACTAGGTGGCAGATTTTCTTTCCTTATCGTAAACTGATTAATAAGGGATAATTGATGACTTTCCTAGTTGGATGATTATATGATATTCCTCCCTTGGGTGAGAGATTTTCTTTCCTTGTTAACGATTAATAGGGATAATTGATGGGCAATAATTAGGAAATATTATGTTTTCTAATTGGTGGAAGTGGGTATTTCCTTTAATACAAATTCTTTAGTTACATTGACCTTTTGAAGGGGTGGGTGGGCCCTTGTTTGGAGCTATATTTGGGGATGTCATCAAGGGCCCAGCACTGGTACTAGGCCTGCTTCTTAATCCTTCTTAAGTCTGGCATTTGGGCTAGTGTTGCGGGCTTGGCCTTGTGTACAAAGCCCCATCAATTGCCCCAGAGCCTTTGGGTAGCCGGGCGTAGAGCGAAATTTGTGCTTGACATTGACTTTTTGCTGATATGCGGGATTTGTTGAAGATTAATATTGTTTATAAATTGAGATGCTTGGTTCCTAGTATGTCACATTTGTTTAGCCAGTGAGCTACCGGGCTCGGGCTACTATGCCTTTTGACGATTAGACTTAGCTGAAATTTGTGGGCTCTGGGTGACCAAGGTTGTCTGAGCTGTTAAGCTACGCAAAGCGAGCTCTGAGGGCTTGTGGCGCCTAAGGCCTTCTGTTTGTTAAGCTCTAAAATGTATTCCTGAGCTCCAATTGTGAGCCTTCTGAATTTGTTAAGCTCTATATTTGAAAATTTCTTGGGCTCCTGGACGCTAAGAGCCTTCTTGAGTTGTTAAACTCTATGGCCCGAAATTTCACAGGCTTGTGGGCGCGAGGCCTTCCTAAATAGTCGCTCTACAAGGCCCGAGCCTCTTGGGCTCTTGGGTGCTAAGGCCATCCTGAGATGTTAAGCTGCAAGGCGAGCCTACGGGGCTCGTGAGGCGCTACTTCCTAAGTTTATTAAGCTCGAAAAGGGTGAGCTCTTTTGGGCTCTGGCGCGGGAGGCCTTCACAGGCTGGTAAGCTCTGTATTGAAGCTATTTGGGCTCCCAGGCGGCGGGGCCTTTACCGAGTTGTTGAGCTCTGAGGCGAAATTTATAGGGCTCCTTTGGGCAGTGAGGCCTTCACCCGTCTGAGCTAAGCTGCAAAGGCGGGCCTCTCTTGGGCTCTTGGGGCGCTAAGGCCTGGCTGTTAAGCTGAGCTGAGCCCCTCTTGGGCTCGGGGTGCTAAGACCCTCCTCACGCGGCTGAACCTCTTTGGGCTCCTGGCGCCCCAGACCCTGCAGGCGCTAGAGCTACGGGTTGAGCTCACCCAGAGGCTCAGGGCGCTAAGGCCAGTTCTCTTGAGCGGCGGCGGGCTCTTGGGGCGCCCAAGACCCTCTTGTTTTGCTATGCTTTACGGGTACGGGCCCCTCTTGGGCTCCCCGGGCTACATGGCTCCATGGCTGCTTGGCACAGGCTGTTACGCTCTGCCAGCGAAACTCTTATGCTCCACAGTTACGTACGTGGCTACTTGACCTTTTAGTACATTAAGCTCTGGCCCAGTACCCCAGGCTCCTTAGCTGCCCTTAGCTCCACTGGCTCACCAGCCTTTTGATACATTCGCTCTGGCCCGAGCCTCTTTGGGCTCTGAGCTACATGGCCGATGGCTACTTGGCCTTTTGTTTGTTAAACTGTAAATTGAGGCTCTTGGGCTCTGAGCTACATGGCTCCATGGCTGGCCCCTTTTGGTTTGTTAAACTATATGGCCCCATTTCTTGGGCTCCCCGAGCTACATGACTACGTGGCTTCTTGGCCTTCGACTATTAGGCTCTGTGGCGAGCCTGCGGGCTCTTGAGCTACATAGCTCCGTGGGTACTTGGCCTTTTTGAGCTATTAAGCTCAGCGAACTGAGCCACTGGGCTCCTGAGTTACATGGCTCCGTGGCTACTTGGCCTTTTTGGGCTATTAAACTCTGAGCTAAACTCTAGGGCTCCTGGGCTATATGGCTCAGTGGGCTGCCCCCGCCTTTTGGTGTTAAACTCTTGCAAGTTGAAATTTCTTGGGCTCTTGAGCTACAAGGCTCAGGTGTTTATGGCCTTTGAATTTGTTAAGCTCACGCAGTAGCTCTTGGGCTCCACCCAGGCTACATGGCTCAGTGGCTACTTGGCCTTTTGAAATTTTGTTAAACTCTACTTGAGCTAAGCTATTGGGCTCTTGAGCTACATGGTTCAGTGGCTACTGGCCTTTTGGTTGTTGGGCTCACACTGGCTGACTCTTGGGCTCTTGAGCTACTTGGCCTTTTGAGTTGTTAAGCTCTGGGCGAGCTCTTGGGCTCTGGCTACATGGCTCTATGGCCTCGTAGCCTTTTGAGGCTGTTAAGCTCTGTGACGAGCCCCTCTTGGGCTCTGAGCTACATGGCTCAATCATTCTTGCCCTTTTGAGGCCACGTATCGGCTGAGATGTCCACGTTGGATCAAGTATTCAATCTCCTTAGATGGATGCAGTCATCTGTTTGGTTTTCATGATCCTTGTGGAACTCGGTATTTGAATTGTTGTCTCTTACGTGGGTTTGACTTCATACGGGATGGCCACCTCAGGAACCTTCATGTTGCACTTCACGTAGGACCTCGACACTTTGAGAATTTGTCAGAGGGTTCTTTCTTTGCAAATTGAGCTCTTGGGCTCTGTTTACATGGCTCCGTGCGGTTCATCTTATTTTTGTACGTATTGAGGTGGTGTATGGGGTCTTTTTGTTTAGTGAGCGTCTCAGTCACGGCGTGAACTTTCTTTGGAAGGGGAAGTGCAGCACCCCGGCGGTGAATGGAGACTCGATTTGTTGCACTAGGGAGTCCATGGAGACTGGAGCTCGGCCTTTTACCGCTACCTTCTTGTGGCTGATTTCTTGCTGGATGTCCCTAAACCTTTGCTCCCACGACCTCTCCTCATTGCGATCCTCTCCAGGGGGTTGGTAAGGATCATGCTCCCTGGTGTGGCTAGTTTCCCCTTCTTTATCCGCTTCTCGACGAGGGTCGAGGTGTTGCTCTTCTCGGGTAATAGGGTTTTGGTCTTTTTGGGCCTGTTGTGTCTCCTAGGGGCGTCGTATTTGCCTGGTGAGTTGTTCCAACATTTTCAGCAAGTGTTGTTATTGACAGTGACGCCTCCACCTCATCTGTGTTGGCTGCCTTATCTCTAACGATGCCTCAGGTCGGGTTGTCCCACCGCGCTGAGTTGGTCTTGCATCCTTGGAGGATTGGTGTTGCTTCTACTTGTGTTCCGGGTTGATACCATCGGTCGGCGAGGAGGTCGGCTTTATTTCAGCAAGGCTGTCGTTCCATGGCTTGATTATGGCCCGATGATGCTTTTTCAGCAGGGCCGGGCTTGGCGTGCTGGATTCTTTGGGCCCGATCCAGACTCACTACGTTGGACTCTGCAACGAACGGATCGGCGGGGACTCGCGTTTACTCTCCGTGCTAAGTCAGTTCTTCAGGGAAAAGAAGATCGGCTTGCGGGAATGAATTTTACGTGCGTAAAGTCTTAGCGTGCCTTTCCTTTGATGGGGTGGCTGGTATTTATAATGGATGATCATGACGGCTTTCCACGGTTAGATTGTGACGGGACGTATCTTTCCTTATTGGAGGATGATACAATATTCCTTCCACAGGGTGGGAGATTTCTTTCCTTATCGTCATCCGATTAATAAGGGATAATTGATGACTTTCCTAGTTGGATGATGATATGATATTCCTCCCATTGGGTGGGAGATTTTCTTTCCTTATTGTTAAAGATTAATAAGGGATAGTGTTAGGCGATAATTAGGAAATATTTTGTTTCCTAATTGGTGGAATTGAGTATTTTCCTTTCATGCCCAGATTCTTTGATTACATTACATTCTTTGAAGGTGGTGGGCACTTTTTTTGGGCTTGGCCTATATTTGGGGATGTCATCAGGGCCCGACATTGGTACTAGGCTTTCTTAATCCTTCTTAAGCTTTGGCATTTGAGCTCGTGTTTGGGCTGTGGCCTTTATTATTTTAAACCCCATCAGAAGTGAAAGCCACATCGATTCCATGATATTATGTGTAGAAAGGCATTGGGAAGAACCTATAAACCTTTGAGCCTCAAAGAAGCAGGACGATAAATGGCCCTAATTTTAACCTTCATAATCCCTTTACTCTGTTTTCCAACTCCTCGATTTTGTAAAAAGCCTAATCTATTTATCTATTTTGAAGCGTCAATCGTATCTTACTCGAAACTAACTAAGGAAGATCAACACACACACGAGAAGCATATTTATACACTCCTAGCTAACTAATCTTTGTTCTTGTGAAGACTTGGAACAAGTTCTTTGTCTTCTCTTCTAGAATGATTCTTGCTTGTATATATATGAAGTTCCTTTCATCTTAAATTTTGAACTCTCTGTAACTCTCTCTCTCTCTCTCTCTTTACAGTAATAAAATAGTCTTTCAGTTTCTGTATGTTCTTATCATGGTATCAGAGCAAATAGAGTCGTCAATGGCATCTGCTCCTTCTTCACCATCTCCTTATCGTGCGTATGAACTTGAAAGGTTCCTTATCGGTACTCAATCTCAACCTCGTTTTATCGATGGAGTGCATTGGTGCGATTTACACACAGCGGGTAATCGATTGGTACTCGAATTTTTGGTAAGTTAGTTTTATCTTCAATATGCAGATGTGCTTGGCCATGTGATACCTTTATCCTCTTAAAAATCGGGAAAAACTTTAGAAGAGTTTTCATCTACCGGAATCCCAAGCTCTATTCTTAATCTTCGATTTCTTCTGAAATCTACAAAAAAAGGTTGCAGTCCTTTTCATATCTTCAGTTGTTCTCACCAATGTCTCCTTCTTCCCATCCTTCATCTTCATCTTCTTCACCAGTTTTTCATTTTCCTTTGGCTTCAGTCACTGCAGGGTCAGTTAGCCAACATCCTTTTTCTTTTCAATCATCAAATTCCTCTCTATTTCAGTCCGGTTGCATACAAACTGCTTAATGCTCAAATGATCACATTTCTTCTCTAGACACTTCTTAATTATCTCCTTACGGTGATAACACTAATTGTCCTTTGCTTCCTGTTCAGCATCTCCACCTTTATCGTCACCGTTTCTTCTTCTGATCCTCTGTTATCTCTACTTCCTTGGCTGTTCTTATGCGCCACTTATTGCTCTGTTTGTTATACATCCTATACAGACAGACGAAATCTGGCTCAATTCTTAAACTGGGACATACTTATCTCTATTAGTTCTTATTGTCCACTGAGCCACCTATTTCTAAAGCTCTCACCAATCCTCATTGGAAAAGTTGCTATGGAATTAAATTTAAGCTCTCTTAAAACCAAAACACAGGATTTGATTCCACCTCTTTCGGCGAAGTGGGTCTTCGCATCAAATATCATGCGAGATGCACCCTTGTGAATATAAAAGCCCGGATTAGTTTGCGAAGGTTTTTCAACAAACCCTTCCAGTGGTTAAAATCAACTACTATCATAATTATTATTTTCTCCTTGGGTACTCATGCATTCTTCAACAAGTTGATGATAAGAATGCTTTCTGAATGGAGAGCATGATGAGGCTGACTAATGGAGTCAACGAATTTGGTTTGAAGATCCCCTTCGGTCCCGTTTGTTTGTAAACTCAACGAGGCTTTATATGTGGCCTCGGCGAAGCTCTAGAGTTTGGTTTGATCGTCTTAATCTCACTCTTAAGCATTATTAGGGTTTTCAGTCCTATGTTTCTGGTTCCTCACTCTTTTTTGCCTGTATTCATGGCTTCATGCTCTTTGTCCTTGTGTATATGGACGATATCTTGATCACATGGGAGGATTAATCTTGTCCAGATATTTCTGGATTCAGACGGGAATAATTCCTTTCCCCTCAGAAACTCTTGGGGATGTTCATTATTTTAAAGATTTTAGGTGCTATGATTTAGTGCGCTTTTCATATCAAGCAAACTAAATATTCTCTTGATCTGCTTACCCCGAACAAATATGCTCGGTTCTAAAGCCGGTTCTATTCCTATGAGTTTAGCTAATAGCTTTGCGGGATGATGGCTCGTAGCGGACCAGGCAGGATACCCTCCGAGTTTCCGGGTGGTCACTTTGGTGAAGTTCCTTTATCACGACCCCCAGGGAAGATCTGAGGTGGGACTGCTTTAAGGAGGGAAGAAGACACCTGCGTTAACCTAATATCCCATTTATAAAATAAAGTATCCACAACATATATAACTAAAGACTCATACAGATTCGACACGGATCATCAGAGCGTTCTAAGAGTATTGTGAATTTAGAGTCTGATGGGTTAATAAGTCCAATACCACAAAAACAAAATAGGTAAGCTGCGATGATACGGCGTGAGTGGCGGGGGAGACCGTCGAATCCGTGCGAAATAGGCCCTACGGCTGTCTGGACTGGGAGCAGTTTAAAACGATAATGTGAGATAATAAATCTCGGTGAGGTGGCATAGTTTATAAGAAATTAGCATTTTAATTTCAAAGATTTCTTCTCTCAAAACCTTCCGTTCACTCTTTTTGTAAAGTTCCGTTTAAAACATTTCCATAACCAGCTTTACCCCGAGTCCAAACATATGCAGATCATTCTCGACAAATTGCGAAACCTGATGTTAAGGAAAACATAATCTGAACTGTTCACAACACAAAGCCAAGCACAAAACATGTATAGTCACCAAGTAATAAAATAACCATGAAATGCACCATAACCATGAGTATATAAAAAAAAAAAAAAAAATAGTTATACCATATTTAGAAAATCAACAACGTCCATTACCACATACCCGTCATAAGCGTCGGTGGCAGGCCTCGCTTCTGCAAGTGACAGCTAATGAACGCAGTAGTTGGCCATCACGAGTGGCAACTAACAAACCTCGAAGTAGACTAGGCCATCCGTGGCGGCTAACGAACCTCAGTAGACGACCGTCACGTGGCGACTAACGAGCCTCGAGACGAGCCGGCTGTGCGTGGCACAATAAACCTCAGGAGTAAACCCTAGCCATCACGTGGCTGTAAACCTCGGTAAACCCGCCATCACGTGGGCTAGCAGACCTCCGGGTAAACTGGCCGTCACGTGGCACTAACAAACCTCGAGTGAACATCCATCCGTGTCCTCTAATAAACCTCCAGAGTAAACCAGACCCGTCACGTGGTAACCCGATATAAGCAGTTCCACACTTTCTCACATGTACCTTTCCAATGATGCAAGTATTAGGTTAGTCCACAAAATCTCACGATCCACCTTTTTAAAACAATAGTTTTCAAGATAGTTTACAACTTCAATCCCCATGTACCCGAAAATATCGAACACCCAGAGCTCATCCATGAACACAGTAAAACTTTCAAATAGTTAAAATGTTGACAAAATTCACATGAAATGATAACTCATTTTATATGAAACCGAAAATCATGTTTAGATGGCTTGACCATCTAATCAAAGCATTATATATGTAAAGTATTTAAATCATAATAGATATATCGACGCAATATCCCCGAATCATTTAAACATATAAACCACTCACTGACTACAGACGCTCAGTCTTGTTCCCTCGCAGGATCGTTTTGCAACTCGGTGTGAGTGCCTGAAATATGAATAAAATACCACTTAGGCTCGACGAATTGAACCCGACATTGGAATGCCACGAGAAGGCCTTAGTATAATTTTAGGAGAACTATGAAACCCGCTCGAATTTGACCACAAACGGGCCCCGATTACGATTAGTGCCCTATAGACCAGATACTGAGTGGGGCTTTCGCGAGGAGCTCGTTTTAGAGAATTGAACCATCCAATAATTCCTAAAAACATCCAATTTCATTAATCAGCTCAATTTGCTAATTTGACCAGTGATATCAATTTCGATCCTAAACTTCGGTAATTTAGAAACAACACAAAATGGAAACCTAACCAAGCGACATCAAAATTTATAAACCACATATCAATGGAATGCCCGAGAGACCGGAACTCATTAGTACCATTTACCTTGGTCAATAATGTTGTGGTAGTGCGAAAACTCTCGATTGACCTTGGCCCGATTTGTTTCGTTGTAACCAATCGGTGAGAATGCAACGGGACCACGGAAATGAGTTCGGGGGTCGAAAAATGGTGGAAAAGAGCTATGGGGTGGCCTAAAGTGGCAGGAAAATAGCCGAAAATCACGAAAACCGGTAGCCAGCAGTGCGTGCCGTCACGGTTCGCCGACTAGATCAGCGTCCGGCGGCGGTTGGCAGTAAAATTTTACGGCCGGAATCGTCCGGCGGTGGCGCACCTCATGGTCCGGCACGTGTAGCTTGTGGTTGGCAAGAGGTGCCTCCTCTGGTTCGATCTTCCACAGCGCGCAGGTGGCTACTCGGCCTAAATGGTGTTCCCGGTTTGGAGAGCTTTCTCTTAGGTTTTGGAGCTCAAAAAGTGTCTTGGGGGCTAGGGTTTCATTTGGCATCCCAAACTATGTTTATATAGGGTCTAGGGTCGCTTTCGGGTAAAAATTTGAAGAGCCGGTTTGGACCTTTGCTTAAAACCTTCTTAGTTTAAACTTCACAGGGGTCATAACTTTTTATCAGTAAGTCGGATTTTGGCGGTCCAAGCCGGTCTATAGACTCACGTGTCGACGAGGGCTACGAAATGGTGTCTTAGTCGACCAAAATTATTCATCCTTGAAAAAGTGGCACCCAATTCGACTACCCAAGTGTTGGTCGAACCTGATCAAAACTTAGTCAAACTTGGTCAAACGATGTTACAAACTTGTATTATTTGGTGCGGGTCATTTAAATCTACCCCCGCTTAAAGAAAAATTTAAGTCCACCCAGAAATCGTACTGTGTTATGGAAGAGATGAGGATGCGGCTCTTATGTTGGTCTTCCACTCTCCCCAGTCATTCCTCTCGGTAGGTGGTTTTCCTCAAAGGACCTTCCTTTAAGGATATTGTCTTGTTGCGAAGCTCCTTCTCTTCTCTACCCAGAATCTGCACTGGCTGCTCCTCATAGGATAAGTCATCTCATTTCGATCTACGGTGTCTCTGACCACGTGTGAGAATGCGGAATATACTTGCGTGGCATGGAATGTGGAACACATTATGGACAGAAAATGCCTCCCAGGCAAGTCAAATCTATAGGCCCTTTGGACCTATCCTCTCAACAATCTCAAGGTCGGGTCTTAGCGAGGATTTAGCTTTCTAAGCTTCCCCAGCGTACCTCTTGCCAGGAGGGGTTTAAGAATACTCGATCCTCGACCTTGAGCTGGGATCTTTCTACATGGCATGGCTTGGCTCCTTTGCACATCTTGATAGCAACTTTGCGTATAACCTCAGCCTTGTCCACGGTGGGTTTGCCTGATCTCGGTACCTAGTAATTTCCTTTTGCCGGTTTTCATTTCAACATAATGGGTGCGAAGTGGTTCCCATGCAATACACAAGTAAGGTGGCGTCTCGATGGCAGTGTCTGAAACTTATCACACCACTTAGGAAATCCAGAGAGTGTGGTTTTATGTTATATTTTACAACTCGAGCCTAAGTTCCACTTGAAGTAATCACTGAGAGCACCAAATAAAACACTTCTCGGTCTCCGAGCCTACACACGTATGCTCGGTGAGTTGGTTCTCGATGTACCCAAAACTATACACTTACACTTGATCAAAATAACATTTACAAGGTTCCAAAACTGAGTAGCTGAAGCCAAATGTACAATGATCCACAAAAAGATACCAAGCTTGTCGAATATACGGTGTGAATATCCATAATACTAAATATTCATCAAGTATATGCTCGACCACCAATGAGCTAAGGTTGGCATACCCAATCTTTCCATCGCCAAAAAACCTACGGGTCGACTTTCATGTCCCACCTGGTGGTCGTGCACAACGATCTAAGGTGGAGGGAAATAATGGGGATGAGTTCGACAGCTCAGTAGTGAATCCCCTAACAAGCCATGCTCATAAAACATTCAAATTGCCATAGTTCAAGATATCTCAAACATGAGCATTTTACGAGATAATAGGTTGATGGTGAAGCATGAATGCAATACCACCATCGACCACTCATCGGTGACTCTTTTAGGCTTTCACCCACGAGGACTAGCCGTGTCGAAACAGCGACAAATTCTTTGGGACTTACTGAGAATATGCCCACATTCGGTATATCTGTGACCTTTTGGGACTTCTGACCCGGAACTAGTCATGGAATCCCGTGTCCACCTACATAAGTCAGGACCCTCGAACAGTCGAGCACGGAATGGTACAGGAATTCCCACAGCATCAAACCACGATTACAAGCGGGAGAGAATTTATAAGATCCCTAGCATGCACAGTTAGATGTTCGTAAGTCTCAGGAAGTGAGGCAAGGCTACTCAACGAGAGTACGCAAATAACAAGTCGTAAGATTCCTTAGCCTCTCACGATAGTGTCCACCAATAAAATTACTCAAGTGATTACATTACTTTATCACTAAACTCACATATATCCTTATACCTTCCAACATAAACCTTGATCCCCACAGTGCACTCTCTCTTTGCCCCACTGGGATCGACATTCAGCACTCGTGTTGAGTTTACCACAGACAAACGCATAACACTAAATCACCTCTTGTATTCCCTATCTCATAATACTCATTTTGGATAAAGTGCTGGGGTTCTTTTCAAGCTGGAATCACCAGGTTTGGAACCAAAAATGAATCAAGTTATGGCCAAAATACTAACCTTGGCCGCAGAAAAATCCAGCCTGGTACGAGAATTTATGATTTTCCCCACTTTTTTTTTTCCACATAAGTTCCCAACCAAATCCAATCCCGGTATCAAAACACACATCAACCACTCTATTCAACGACATCTTCCAAAACACATCTTAAACAAGAATCTAGGTTTTGACTCATCACACTAAACCAATCTAAGGTTAGGATGAAATCCCAACTTCAAAGAGAGTAATCCATGAATCATATCCTACATACAAAATCCTCAAATCCTTACCTGACTAGCAGGATTGGGTCTTACCTCCCCATGTCCTTCAAAATCTAGGGTTGGAGAATTCCCCAACCGACCCTAGAGAACCATTTACAGAATCAAACCATGACCTTTGCCTTTTTGGCTCCGATCTCTTTCTAGTCAACTGATGAGTGGTCTGATATTATTTTTGAGAACCACTTCTATGAACTTACGGTAATACCAGCTAATCCACGAACTCCCACACCTCTTGTCACCATAGTAGTTTGCCCAATTTGCCATACTTCTGCACTACGGACCCACTAAATGCCGTCAGCCGAAACTAAATGTCAGAAACCCCTTTCAGCTGACAAATTCTCTTTCTTTGAACTTGGCATCTGGCGGTATTGCCTTAAAATTCTATGACACAGGCCAAATGTCTCTCATGTTCAACTGGCTTCTCGGGTTCACTGAATATCGTCTGCTAGAACAATGACAATCCGATCTAAGTATGGGCCGGAGGGCGGTTCATTAAATCCATGAAGGCTCTTTGGGCATTGGTGAGTTTGAAAGACTATCCTTTACCAGCATCCTGCGCCCACTTATCTCGTCTTGAATAAGGTCTTTGGGAATGTTAAGATTCTCTGTCCCCTAAAAAATAATCTGAGACCACGACTCAAGTCACTCTTGAAGCATTTCACTCTTTTCCCAGAGGAGATCAAATAGGTCATCGTCAGAAACAGAAAGGATATCAGTTCTGAATGATTTACCTTATTATTTATGCGTAGTCTATCACATGACCCTGCAAAGTACCTCGAGAAGAAGAACTAATCAATTTCAAGGATAAGGTTAGGAAGGTATACAAAACATTGGATGAGTTGCACAACAAGTAATAGCTACAACCCGAGGTCGAGGAACTGGGGCTCGATATCAGGTGACGGGACCCAGGCAGGATACCACTCGGGATTTCCACACGGTGGTCCCGCACAGTGAAGTTCCACTATCTATTTTGGGAAGATCACGGTGGGACTCACTTTAAGGAGGGAAGAAGACACTGTTAACCTAATATCCCATTTATAAAATACAGTATCCACCAACATATAACTAAAGACTCATCACAGTTAGGCACGGATCCATCGAGGAGCGTTCTAAGAGTATTGGTGAATTTAGGGAGTCTAAGTAAAGATTAATAAGTCGATACCACAAAAACAAAATAGGTAGATTTGCGATGAATACTGAAGCGAAATTTGTGAGAAGACGTCGAATCCGTAGCAAATAGGCCACAAAACATGCGGACTGGGAGCAGGATTAAAACGATAATGTGAGATAATAAATCTCAATGGTGGCAGCATAAGTTTATAAGGAAATTAACATTTTTAATTTCCAAGATTTCTTCTCTCAAAACCTTAGTTCACTCTTTTTATGAGTTCCCAGTTTAAAACATTTTACACCAAAACCAGCTTTACCCAAGTCCAACATATACGAGATCATTCTCGACAAATTAAGCCAGACACAATGTTAAGGAAAACATAATACGATGTTCACAACCTGGCCAAGCACAAAACATGTATATTCGTAAGTAATAAAATAACCATGAAATGCACCACATATGTAGAGTATATAAAAAAAAAAAAAAAATAGTTATACCATATTTAGAAAAATCACAACCGTCCATACCATACCATCATAAACCGCTGCAGTTTTCACTTTCACGACACCGTGACAACTAATGAACTCCAGGAGCCAAGACCCGCCATCACGTGGCAACTAACAAAACCTCATACTGCCAAACATGGCAAATCAACAAACCTCCAGCAGACCCCGCACCACGCGGGCAATCCAACAAACCTCCAAGTAGACCGCCCATCACGCAACTAACAAACCTCGGCAAGCCCGCCATCACGTGGCACCTAATAAATCCTCCGAAAGGGTCCCAGCCACGCAGACCTAATAAACCTCCGGTAAATTTCGCCATCACGTGGCACCAACAAACCGGTAAATCGGCACGGGCACCAACAAACCTCTAAGTGAACCCGCCCATCACGTGTCCTCTAATAAACTCTCCGGTAAACCCGCCATCACGTGGTAACCATAATATAACCGTTCCTTCTACATGTAAAAATACCTTTCCACTACAAAGATCAGATGAGCTTCACCACAAAATCTCACGATCCAATCTTTTAAACAATAGTTTTTCAAGATAGTTTACAACTTCAATCTATGCACCCAAAATATCCAAACACCACCGACTCATCCATGAACACAAAGAAACTTTCAAATAGTTAAAATGTTGACAAATTCTTTATGATGAAATGATAACTGCTTATATGAAACCTAAAATCATGTTTGAATGCAACCAACCATCCGATCAAAACAAGATATATAAAGACTAAACCGCAATAGATATATCGATTACACATCCCAAATCATTTAAAAGCATAAGGCTCATTCACTGTGATCACGCCGATTTCTTTGTTCTCAGAAGATCAAGTTCGTCCGTGTGAGTGCCTAAATATGAATAAAATACCACTTGTTCCAACAATTGAACCAATGACATTGGAATGCCTAAGGCCTTAGTATACTTTTATAACTATGAAACCCGCCTCAATTTGACCTGACAGTTTGATTTACTAGCAGTCCCATAGACCATACTGTAATTGGCCTCCTCAGACCTCGCTTTTCTAAATTGAACCGTCCACAATTCCAAAAACATCCACTCCCACGAATCAACTCCACTTTGGTCACTTGACCAACTGATTCCAATTTCAGCCTAAACTTCAGAATTACCCGAAATAAACCTAAAATGGAAACCTAACCAAATGACGTCCAAAATTTACAAACCACATATCAATGGAAAGCCCAAGAGACCGTGAACCTCATTAAACACATCTTGTCCAACAGTCACAGGTGGCCGAAAACTGATTCAACCTTCACTGACTTTACATGTAACATCCAACCATGTCCGGTGTAATAATAAATGAGTCTGGTGGCCCAAAAAACAGAAGAGGCGCTGGTGGCTCAAGGGCCGGAAATGGCCGGAAATCCATGAAAACCCAAGTGACAAACGGCAAGTGCCCGCCGTAGGTTCGCCGCCTTATCCGGCGCCGTCCGCGGCCAGTCGTGAATTCCACGGCCGCATCGCCCTGGCGCAAGGGCGCACCTCATGGTTCCGGCGCCGTAGCCAGGGTCGCCTGAGGTGCCTCCTCCGGGTTCGATCTTCCACGGCACACGGCGGGCTACTCTCTAAATAAATGGTGTTCTCGCTGAGTGCTTTCTCCTAGCTCGGTTTCAAAAAGTGTTCGGGGCCAGTGGGTTTCACGGCATCCCAAACTATGTTTATATAGGGTCTAGGTCGCCAGTAAAATTAAGACAAATACATCGCGCTAAAACACCGCTTAAACTACTGCGGTCATAACTTTTTATCCGTAAGTAGGATTTTGACGTTCAACCGGTCTATGAACTCGTGTCAACGAGGCCTACGAAATGGTGTCTTAATCAACCCAAAATTATTCATTCTTGAAAAAGTCAACTTTGGTCAACCTACTAAGTGTTGGTCAAACCTAGTCAAACTTAGTCAAACTCGGGTCAAACGTGGTTACAAACTCAGATTATTTGCTACGCTTACGCCACCTTTCTCCCTCAACCTTCTTTATATCGAAGTACTATAGGTCTCTTCAAGATCAATCCATACCAGGCCTGATATTTATTTACGTAAACAAACTTAGCCTCAATTTTTGTAATGCCCCTACTAAGAACACACTCGGTAGCCCTCGCAGCACTCCTTCATTATATAAAAGGGACTTCGATTATGGTATTTCTTTTTGTCCAAACTTCTGGCCTTAAGTTTGAAGGCTTCTTTCCGATGTCGATCAAGAACAACTTAATGATAAAAAATCAAGAGTAATTTTGTGTTTTCTTAGACTAAATCACACTGATCCAAGATTCCTGGGAATGTAGTGGCTCGCCTCAAGTACGTGAGTCCGAATATGAGCCCTTGTCGTAACCGTCACGAAACTTGAGCTTAGAGGCAGATTCTACTATAGAGCTTGAATTTCTTCCGTACCCACACCTCCAAGTGTTGTGGTGTAGATAATGTTGGAGCCCAAGCACTTGCTACTCGTTGAGGCTGTTTAAGACCGCTACTGGTCAATTTTCTATTTTTTAGTTGATTCAAATCAACTTTATTTCTTAGGACCAATTCAATTGTTATTTATGTTTTATTTCTATTTCGCACTTGTTTCTATTTTATTTAAAATGTCAGAATTTACTGTAGATCGAGTTCGAGAATTTCGTATTTATTTGCCTTCTTTTATTCTCTTAGTACCGATATACAACAATCGTATCGAGCAACTTTTAAGGGACATGTATTATCGCTTAAAGGCTCCATGGAAGCTGACGCTGGCCATCATTGCTCCATCGTTTGATGGAACCAACTATCGATGTGGGATTGTCCAATGAGACTCATTTGGAAGCCCTAGATCTTTGGGAGGCAAAGGAAGAGGAATATGATTCCCAGATTTCTAAATCCCAGCAAAGGCTTCCTAAATGAAATCCTATAGAGAGAAGAAGACAAGAAAGTCAAAGGCCAAGGGCTTCATTTGCGTAGTCTCTCCTACTATTTTTATTAAAGACAATGTCCCTAAAAAGCTAAAGAAATACGGGACTACCTTAAATCATTTACAGGAGATAAAAAAAAAATCAAGGGGCATGCGATTCTCAATTTTGATCGTAGAGTTTGAACTCAAAGAATGAAGGAATCGAATCGAAGAGGCAGTGGCCTACAAGCTACTGAATTGTACAGAGTAAGGTCAGTTGGAGGAGGACTTCAATGATCGGCCAGTGGAAAAATTATGGTTACCATGCCAAAGAGGTATGAGGCAACTATTACTACTCTGAAAACACTAAAGATTCACTACAAATTTCAGCAAACCACAATGTTCTTGCCACTGTGAGCAAAGCAGACCAGTCTGAGAGAACACAACAATAGAGGGAGCACCATCACCAAGCATCAAGTAAGCAACCAAGAGTAAGTGGAAGAACAAAAAAAAATGAGACTAATGGCAATACTACTAAAAGAATCAATCAATGGAAAGGGAAGAAGGATGGGCGCAGGAAGCCATATCCACCGCGATTGCAACAAGAAAGGTCATCCACCTTTCGCGTCGAGAAGACTGTATGTTAAATGCTCTAAATGTCAGCAAATGGGCCATGAAGCTATTATCTACAGGAACAAAAGGCAACGAAATGAGGAAGAAGCAAAAGCAATAGATAAAGAGGAGGAAGATCACTTGTTTGTTGCCATTTGCTTCACCAACATGGATTCAATGTCGGGTTGCTCATCGATAATGGCTTACTCCTAACCACATGACGACAACAAAAGTTTGTTTAAGGAATGGAGAAATCACTTCATCAAAAGTCTGAGCGGGTGATGGTAAGCATATTGTTGTCAAGGAAAAGGCTGAATTTACTATCCCAACTCTTGTCATGGTACTAAGTTAATCACCGATGTGGTCAGATCTACCTAATGATAGATCGAACTTGTTGAGTCCGGCCGCTTGGTTGAGAAAGGATACAAAGTGCTATTTAAAAATGATTATTGTCTCATTAAAGATGGAAATTATAGTGATTTATTCAAAATTAAAATGAAGTGGAAAAGCTTTGTTCTAAATCCTTTGAAGGAGGAACAAATTGTATTCTTGGTGAATGAAAACACTACTACATGCATAAGAGGCTAGACATTATCATCATCAAGGGCTACTTCAAATGAAAGCTAAGGAACTAGTGAGTGGACTTCCTAATTTTGATGATGATTACCCCATTGCAAAGCTTGTCAATTAGGCAAGCAAATTAGAAAACCATTTCCTAAGTCAACATGGAGAGCTACCAAAAGCTTCAGCTTGTGCATACCGATGTCAGAGTTCTCAAAGGATCGCTCTCTAAGGGCAAATTTCCTACGCCATCTTTATTGATGACTTCACCAATGTGTGTTGGATTTTCTTTATGAAGCACAAGTCCTAGGTGGCTCAAATTTTCTGGAAGTTCAAGATTCAAGTTGAAAATGAAAGTTGTTGCAAGATCCGCATCATCGTGATCGACAATGGCAAGGAGTATACATCTCAGAACCTTAAATCAATTTTGTGATTAATCCGAATTCATCACCAATTGACTGCTTCCTACACTCCATATAGTAGAATGGAGCTCTGTGGAGAGGAGAAACAGATACATCTTGAAGATGGCAAAGGTGTATGTTGTATGAGAAGCAACTCTATTATGCCTGTGGCTTCCAGGCAAGAAATTACGCTTGTTTTTCTACAAAATGTAATTTCATAAGAGAAGTATAGCACACACCCATTTAAGGCTCGTATGGCTTTTAAACCATCCTTAAAATTCTTAAAGTATTTGGTTGTTTAGGCCATACACATGCCATATGTTAAAAGGGACAAGTTGGATGAGGTGAGTACAAATCCGGATCTTAATCGCTATAGTTCTATTGCCAAGGCTTATAAGGTCTATCAACCACATAATAGAAAGTTTGTCATCAGTAGAGATGTACACTTTGTTGAAAATGAAGAATGGAATTGGGCTAAAAGAAAGCTTGGAGGCCATGATCAAAAGCTTATAGACTTCACCACATCAAATCTAGAGCTTGAAAATTGGGAAGTTGATATGATAGATTTATAAGCCTATATGGGCATAGGGTCACTAGAAGATACATAATGGGTGTACAGGCCTGTCAGGAACCTAGTAACTATGAAGAGGCTAAATTAAGTCAAGAATGGAAGGTTGCAAATGCGTGAGGAGTTTAACATGATTGAGAAGAATCAAACTTTAAATGGTGCAAAGACCTCAAGATAGAAAAGTCATTGGGGACAAATGGGTGTACGTAACTGCTTAAAATGAACTGGACCAGTAAACAAGCATAAAGTAAGGCTGGTTGTGAAGGGCTTTGCACAAATACCTAGAGTTGACTACTTTGATACTTTTGCTCCAGTGGCCAGACTTGATGTGATCAGACTTTTGTTAGCAATTGCAGCTCAATTGAGTCGGAAAGTATACCAGCTAGATGTAAAATCCGCATTTTTCAATGGCTACTTGCAAGAGGAAATCTTTGTTGAACATCCAGAAGGTTTTTTGGTGAAAGAAGAAGAGAAAGTGTACCTTCTCAACAAAGCACTTTATGGGTTTAAAGCAAGCACCAGTGGCCTAGTACAAAGAGGAAATTGATGAACATCCGCTCGGGTCTGGGCTTCCTCGTAAAAGTTGTTTTGAGTCTACCTGTATGTGAAGAAAGAGCTGGAAGTTCTTATCATCTCATTGTATGTTGATGACATTTTTAATTACAGGAACAATGTGAGCTTGATTGAAGGGTTCAAGCAAGAGATGATGCAAGCTTTTGAGATGACAAACTTGGGGTTAATGACCTATTTTCTTGGCATGGAGATCAACCAGAAAGAAAATGAGATCTTTGTATGTCAGAAGAAATATGCCAAAGAAATTCTAAAAAAGTTCAAGTTGGAGGAATGCAAAAGTATGGGTACTCTATGAACGTAAAAGAAAACTCAAGAAGGGAAATATGGAAATCGTAAAAGGCGTATGAGGCTCAATTTAGAAGTTTACTGGTTGTTCATGTATTTGATAGCAACCAGGCCTAACATATTGAATGCAGTAGGTGTACTATCAAGGTTTATGCATTGTGCAAGTGAGTTGCATTTTAAGGCAGCTAAGAGAGTACTTCGATATGTCAAGGGAACTTGTGATTTTGGAATCAAGTTTCAAAGTAGCAAAGAGCTCATTCTGATTGGTTTTTCAGATAGTGACTGGGGTGGTCCAATTGATGATTTCAAAAGCACTTCAGGATACTGTTTTTCCTTGGGTTCAAGCATTTTCTCCTGGAGTTCCAAAAAACAAGATATTGTAGCTCAATCAACAGCTGAAGCTGAGTTTATTGCTGCCACAGCCGCTGTTAATCAAGTTCTTTGGTTAAAAGGTGTTAACAGATCTCACATGAAGCAGGAGGAAAGTATACAAAATCTATATTGACAAACTGTTGAAAATTTAAATTTCTAAAAACTAGTGTTCCATGGGAAGACCAAGCACTTCAATATCAAGCTGTTCTTCCTCAGAGTAGTTCAAAAGGATGGACTTGTGAACTGATCCATTGCAAGTCAGAGTGAATTCAGATTGCAGACATTTTCACCAAGCCACTGTCAACAAACAAGTTCGAAGACTTAAGGGCAAAACTTGGTGTTTGCAGCCCCTAAACAAGGAAGAGTATTGATTGCTGGTGTTTAAGGACTGCTTACTTGGTCAGTTTTCTGTTTTTTAGCTGATTCAAATCAGCTCAGATTTTTTAGGAATCAGTTCAGTTGTTATTTCTGTTTTTTTTATTTCCTTATTTTCACTTGTTTCCTATTTTTTTTCTATTTAAATGCTGTAAGTCTCATTGTGCAGATTTGAAATGAGTTCCCGTACCTATCGCCTTTATTTTTATTCTCTTAGAAAATTCTGATATACAACAGCTACAAATCCAGTACATCATGCCAGAAAGGAGCATATTGAGTTAGATATTCATTTTGTCAGAAATATGGTAAACTGAACACAAATTGGAGGTACGGTATATCTCTTATGATCATCAACCAGCTGATTTGTTTACTAAGCCACTTCCCTTTGAACGATTTTCCTATTTATGTCACAAGGTTTAGGATCTCCCTCAATCAGCTTGAGGGGGTATATTAACGAATGTGATGCTGATAGAGATTCTGATAGACCTATGCCTAAGCATCACATGACTATCTTCTCCAAAACTAAGGAAAATCATACACCTGAGAAGCATGTTATACACCCCCAGTTAACTAACACTGTTGCGTGAAGACTTGCAACACAAGTTGCCTTCTCTTCTTTAATGATCTACTGCTTGTATATATGAAGTCTTTTCTCTTCTGTAATTTCTGAACTCTCTGCAGTAATAAAATAGTCTTTCAGTTTCAGCTCTGTTTCACATTACACAAACTTAGGGGGGAATATCTAAATATTAAATGGCCTAATATACAGACTCATAGGCTGGACAACTTAGCCCAATTACACCATCATCCCTTTGATGGTGTTCATTCATGCATGGGCTAGAAACTCAACACTAAGTACAGTACAGAATTCTAATTAGTGACACCTGATTTTACTTTATGTGTATAAATTCCTTTACGTTCAATCAAGTAAGTGCATCAATCAAGCTTGTTAAACAATCAGTTTAAAACTTCCATTACAGTATATATCAAGCACTAATATTAGTTTACACTTTACATGGCATCTAATCCAACCAGTTGAATCCGTTGACGTTCTTTCCGAACTTATAACTAGTCCATGAAATGGTCAGAGAAAAGACATGTATGCTAATCATAAGGATCAGGATCTATATCGGTCATTCTATTACATCATGATTTCATGAAGTGCTTTGATCCATGCACAAATATAATTACATCCTTAAGAGCCATGGCACCATCCAGCATGCATGTACTCGTAAAAGGCTAGCCGGAAGTGCATTGAGGATGCAAAAATGGTATATGGAAGTGTTGTCGTACCCAAACAAAAAGAATATATACAAGCCTAAATGGTAAATGCACGTTACTGACATTTTTCCTTTTCTCCAGATGCGTTTCTCATACTAGAACGTCTTTCTAGTATATATATATATATATATATATATATATATATATATATATACATGCACGCAAGTACTGAATTAATTTGGCAATTTGGGAAGGGCTTCTTGTCTTTGGTCGTGACAGTGCATAAAAAGGCTGATGCATGTGAGCACGTAGAGTCATCAGTCATATTCAAACATTTGATTGTTAAGGAATATGTCACGCAAAAGCTGTGAAAGTTACGACGAAACCAGCCAACATTCAATAAAAATCCTTTCCCACCTTATAAATCTATTCTTTGATCCAAATTAGTGCCCCACAAAAGAAGTAAACATTAGAAAAAAGGTGGAAATCCACCAGTCGTCTGTCAGAAAAGTGGTATGCAAACCGTGAAATTTTTTTAGTACAATAGTTTGCTTGAGACTGATTCTAACTTAATTTGGAAAATATTTGTTAGGAAATGGGTTTTAGGGGCCCTCATGCAGCTGCTTTATTTGATTGGGAAGCTTCATGCAAAAGTATGACGTTACTGCTAAATTAAAGTCACGCTTTTAAATATTTTGACAGATATAGTTGTGTGTTCTAGGTCACAGTCCTTGATGTTCGGATCGGTGGATCTGTTCGCACTTTAGTACGCATAGTCCTAACCTCTTATAAGACTCAGCAAAGTGTGATGTAATATATTTCAAATAAAGTAAAGCACACATAAATCTTTTACTTGGTTTAAGTAACTAGTTCAGATCCACTCGGCTATGCCCAGATGTAAGGATTTCCATTCGTCTGATTCAAGGTTTGTCATTAGTCTTATGTAGTACGAGACTCCCTCTCTACCCACGGTCCTTCTTGAAACCTAGTGGGATTCAGAAGGAACTCCCTCCATTCCCCTCTCAAAAGCATCGCACACCCATACCTAAATTACATCAATATATGATGAACAAAATAAAGAACATCTTTGACCAAAGGTGAAAGGATTTGGCAAGAAATACCCCAACGAGTATCTACACTCCATACTTATCAAAGACCTTGACTTCACTTGTTCTCTTCAAGCTCGTCCTCAAAATCAGGTTGAGAACTCCAACTCAATTTATAGCCTTGCTAATCGCTTTGAACACGTCAGATCATTTTCCTAATATGCACCCAACCCCACCTTTTATTTTATGTTTTTTCCTTTTCAAAATTATCACAACGAAATAAGAAACTGTTTGTTGATTCACAATCTCTTCAAAATAGATCCCCCAGGAGTTTCTAATCTCGGCTCGTTTAGATGTCTGCATCTTCCTAGATTTCGACGGTCATCCTCTTCCAAATAGATCTTAGGCTCCATCAACATTTGCTCCCCCACCCCTCGGCCTCCAAGTAAGCAAACTCATGTGTGCCCCACGGCTACCCTATTTCCAGTTAGGACATCTCATGTCTAGCACATCCCTACAACATAGGATAGCCTTAGTCCAAACTACATCCTGGTCCTATCAAGGACTTCACTTCTATTTCATCAAATCTTCATTACCATCTTTGGAAGTAGCTACCTCTCTCTTGTAGAACCTTGGATACTAAGATATGGGACAATTATATCAAACCCAACATTCTCCTTTTGTCTATATCTTCAGCAAAAATGTGTTCCTTAAAGAATAAACACATACTCTGCCTCCTTATTTTCTCCCCATTTTTTTGTAGAAGGCAAAGGATAAATGCCTTAAAGGTCCTGATTGTCATCGCTTATCGTAGACCTGGTGGGGGACCCCATCTAGCCTACTTACGTACCTCATGGATGACTGTAGTGACTATACCTTGAAGCATCCAACCTTTGGTAAAAAAATGCCTACTAGTTGATCTACTGGAAACAAGTGCCTAAGATAAACATTTGTCCCCAACCATGTTCGAATGTAGTGGTGCCTTATGTCAATTTAGCTGGTTCTCAATGCCAAACTAGATTTTTCGAGATATTGATAGCATTGAGGTTGTCACAGTAGAGTGTTAGGACTTCTCCAAAGTCTCCATAGTCTTTAAGAATATTTTTCATCCAAATGAGTTGTGTGCATCCACTACCAAATGCTATGTTTTCGACCTTGGTCAGGGAAAGTGATATGCAATTCTGCTTTTCATTTAATTATGACACAAGGTTGTTTCATGAAGAACACCCACCATAGTACTTATTGTCGCTCAAGCTTCCCAAATTCTATCAACGCTACAATATCTTATTGTTAGAGATGGTGTCTCGTGTACAGAGCACCAGTAGTCCAGTCAAGGCTTCACCGACACATTTGATAATTCTTCTTGATCATAGAAGATGACTATCCTTAGGGCTTACTTGGTCTCTATCACAAACTCCCACGCTATAACTTACCTTTGGATGGCTTGCATTCAGGTACAACAAGCTTCCAATCATGCTTTTATAGAGAGTTGGATCAACACTATTCCTTGCTTCATCTTTAGTAATCTTGTCATGGGTCCCTATTGAGGTCCTTCGATGTTTCGAGGCATCAAGTCCGAACTCGCGACTGTGTTCATAGCATATTTTTCCTATGAGATAAAAATCCATGAGTTGATTTGTTATACCTGAAGACTCATAAAGTGTGTAAGTTCTCCGACCAAGTTCACTTCAAATTTTGTGCTCATGTGTCTTACAAACTTTTCAACCAGGTGTTGGGAAGGGGACTTAAAGACTATGTCACCCATAAATATTTGAACGACAATTACTTGCTTTTGACTTTTCCCGAAAAGTGTAGAGTACGATCCAAGCCCCTCGCATGTAACCACCTTTAGGAGGTATCTGTGTGAGTCTCTCATACAAAGCCCAGAGTGTTTTAGCCCATAGAGATCCTTTTAGTTTGTGAACATGGGACAGGAGGAAGAAGATTCCTCAAACCCCTTTGTGTCTGGCTAGCTACAAACACTTCTTCATGTAGATACCATTTAAAAAAGCACTTTGACGCAATTTGATAAAGTTTGAACTCGAGTATGTAAATAAAATGGCAATGGGCGTGCACGCACTGACTCGGGTTGCCATCGTGCAAAGGTCCCATCAAAATCTACTCCTTCACTTGAGTGCATCCTTGGCAACTGCATGCTTGGTTTCAGCGATGTTTCCTCTTCATCTGCTTTTACCCTTGAAGATCCATCAGCCCCCAATTATATTTGGGCTATTAGGCTTTGGAACCAAATCCAAATCCATTATGTCCGAACCCATATATTCTTCTGGCTTCTGGATAGTCGGATCTAGAACTCATCGTTTAGGAGCCTCCTTGTAATTTTTGTTAAATGGTGGAGGTGTAGCAACAAGGCTAAGGCCTATCATTTTTGGTTTACCACTGAACCGCCTCTTCTCCAAACACTCCCCGCTTCTAGATCTCCCAAAATATCAATGGTAGGATGGTTTTTATGAATCTTCCCAGAAATTCTCTGAACCCTGGATGTTGGTAGAGTGTTCCAAGCACTCATCAGGCATTCCTGCCGTGGCGGAGTCCCCATCGCCCCCAGACATCCGTTATAACCCAGTGTCAACTCAAGGGATGTCAGAACGTCTACGGAGACTTGTTCGTTTTCTTCATCACTGGATGGTGGAGAATCTTTGGGACTGTTTTTAGTCTTCTCTACTTCAAGAATTGACACCATAGGAGGATCTTTTGGTTTAGATGTTTCACTCGATGGAAGATGATCATCAACTTGCACATTTGTTGATTCTATCACAACCTTGGTTATTTTATTGTACACCCTATAAGCACGGTTGTTTGTGTAGTACCCTAGAAAGACACCTTCATCACTCTTAGCATTGAACTTCCTTCGGGTTCCCTATCATTCAGATGTGAAGATGTAATTACCAAATTTATAAAGATGTTTCAAATTTGGCCTTTCCATTCCTAATCTTATATGATGTTTTGAGAGTTCCTAGCCTTAGATAGATTCACATTTGAGATGTAGCATGTTGTATTATCGTTTCTCGCCTAAAATTTTAGTCGATAATTTTGACTTTTAACATGACTTGGGCCATATCTTGCGTAGTTCTTTCTTTCAACTACTCCAATTATTGGATTTTAAGTTCTAAGAACTCAAGTGTTCGACACTATTATTCTTCTTGTAGAAATTCCTTTCTAAAACAAGGATTTTTCTGAATTCCTTATCATGACTCACCTTATTCGCCTATCATCTTTAGGGAGCCTCCATATTGTGCTCCTTTGTCGCCTTTTTGCCACAATTATTCAAAATGCTTCCAAATTCTTTGACGGTTTGGGCGTATAAATTCCCACTCAAGAACCTAGAGGTTTATCTACACATACATACATACCCTTTTCTAGCAATGCTCTCTATTTTCATGGGACTCATTAGATCCATGTGGACCAATTCCATGACTGCAAGAGAGCCTAAATTTGAGACTCAAGGAGGTGTTCGAACTGTTTCCTAGCTGGCATGGTCCACACATTCTTTGTGGTTCTCCCTTGAGATTTGGACATCCCTGATAGTTTCTAGAAATTGTATTTAAGTGAGGTCATTGTAGCCATATGTCCCATTCATTTGCAAGCAAAGGTTAGCTTTATTAATCAGGCCGCATGTGTTCGACTGCAAGTAGATAATAGTTATATGATGACTCATTTCCTTCCACATGATCTACCGTTGATCCTGTAAGACAATACATTTTTCCTTATGATTCTCACAATGTATCTGGTCACACAATTGACTCCGATACCGACTGTTGTCTTTTTGTCATCGACAAGAGGCACATCTCTTAATTTTTGTAACCAAGGAACATTTAAGGACCTTATCCCCATGACTCTTTCTTTTGCACCATCCTTAAAAGTTATTGAGTCTAGACTAGATAGAAAAACGTTAGATAGCAACCACTTGTTGCCATTCATATGTCACGAGCTTCCACTATCAAAGTACCACGTTTGTTCCATTTTGGCCTTGAGAGAGGTAAGAACAACATGGCTCTTTGTTTTCCTTTTTATCCAGTGGATTTTAATCGATGTGTTCTTCTCTTTACACTCTTCTTCTCGGGGTCGATTTGTAGCCCTTTAGTGACCCGTGGGACCCATTTTTCTGCAGTAATAGCATATGATCATCGCTCTTCTTTCTATGAACTCGCTCTTTCTTGTTCGAACATTTTGTTCTCGGCCTTTGCAGAGTTCGTACTAGTTCTTCATCGTTTCGGGACGTGAAATCTTCTTTTCGAGATGTTTGTTTCATAGAGATCCTTTGGTACCTAACAATGCCTTCCCGAGCCTGAGGTAGTCCTTAAGGCTATATGTAATGTGATCCGCAGTGACAACGTTCTTTGAGTTCATCATCTTTGCTATTTTTCTTAGATGTTCTAACTCAGATTGATCCATGCTGTTCTTAAGGATTTCCCCTTTTAGAGTGGTTGCCTCTTTCTCAAAAGCTTTGTTGTCTTAATTGAGTCTATGGATTTGTCCTTGAAGATCTTCATTGATTTTTTTCATGTGTTTACCTAACTTTCGTACAGTACTGTGTAGGAACGTGCTAGTTCTTCATCTGAGATATCATCCTCTTCTCCTTTGAAATGTGGGTGAGTAGGAGGATTATGTGAAATCTAGTCAACAACCACGCGTGTTTGTACGTTAGTCATCACATCCTTTGAAAATTCTTGAGGCTTTGTGTCTGATTCAAGAATCGAGGTCACAATCGCCAAGTCAATAGTTTACTGGTCTTTGTTTCTCGTCTTCTTCAGAGTTCGATTCATCATCATTCCTGTAACAAGAAGAGATCGATTCTTTTCGGGATGGCATTCTACTCTACGGCCATAACTCCACATTCTCATACCATCGATCATTTCATATATTCGGGTCTGAGGTCCTTTGTGTCATGCTAAAACTTAATAAAGATTAAATGTGCTAGATGGGCAATTTTGATCGAGGGTTACCTTTCTGTGATGAGCATTCAACCTTTTTATGGCTCTTCAAAATTCTTGACCATATACAAATTTTAAAAGTTCATTCCCTTCATCAATGTGTAGTTCGGACTTACTTTACCCCACAAGTTTCTTTCTATCATAGGACTCTTCGTTTAGTTCTATTTCAAACGTAAGTGGAGATACCATCACTTCTTCAAGTCTCATCATTTTCAAGTCTTTTGTCTCCCTTATTGCTATTGCCTTGAATGCAAACCTAGTGGCAAGGATCTTGGTGGCCTTTTTCATGTTATCTTTAGAATCTTTCCCTAAGGGAAAACGATTCATTAGCTATGAGCATAATTTACTGAAGTCATCGATCGCTTCCTCCCTCACTCATCCCGAAAGTTTTCGACTTGCCAAAGTACCCTAAACTGGATACACGAATCCAGACCGGTTCCTTCAAAATGGACATGAAGAATGTCCCATGATTTCTTGGCTACTTCGTGGTGGAGATCATCTTGAATTGCAAGGGATCAACATTGTTGAAGATGGAATTCAAGGCCCGTGAGTTTTGGGTGGAGTGGTGTCTTTCAGGTCTACCATCATTCTAGGAAACAATTTCCTCTTCAACATTAGTTTTAGTAGTCAGATTCCATCCTTGTATAACTGATCTCCATGCCTTTTCATCAATTGATTTTATGAAGACAAGCATCCTTGTTTAGTAACTCATAGTTCGTCCCATCAAGAAGAAGAGGACGACTAATAGAACCACCTTCTTTCAACAAATCCATTTGCTACTCTCACACAATAACTTAGATTGACCCACTCTGATACCAATTGATAGATATAAGCTGCAGTGTTCCAGTGTCACAAATTTTATGTTTAGGACTGTGGATCTCATTCAAACTTTAGTGCAAATATGTCCGAATTCTCACTATAGGACTGGTGTGCAAAGAAAAGGGAATATATTTGTGGCCAGGCAAAGCACACAATCTTTTACGTGGTTCGACAACCTACCTACGTCCACGGGGGTTGTGCCTAAATGGAAGGATTTCCACTGATTTGATTCAAGGTTTATACTGACTGGCAAGGTATGGAGACTCTCTCACCCACAACCCTTCTTTGAAACTACCTAATCTCACTCACAAAGGGAATCTTAACAAACTCCTCCATTCCCTCTAAAGGTTCGCATACCCATATCCAATGCTTATATCAATATAAGATAAAGAAAATAAAGAAATACTCATCTTCACTCAAAGGTCATGCTTAACGGCAATACCACAACTAAGTATCTCGCACTCCGCACTCACTCTTAGGTTTGACTTAGCTTGTTCTTTTCAATATCTCGCTTCCCGAACTGTGGCGAGAACTTCCACTCCCTAAATTTATAACTGCCAATTATTCTCAAAGTCTAGATACGATAGATTCTCATTTTCCTAATATAATTCCAACCCTACCTTAGGTTTTTATGTTCTTTCCTTTCAAATGGTCACATTAAATAAGAAACTTGCTGATCAAGACCACTGTAATAGAACCTAAAAAAGTTTTTAAATTTGAGTTCTCACAGCTTGTGACACTCGGATCTCTCCGATTTTGATCGTTATCCCATTGCCAGAATAGATCATAGGCCAATCACATCTGCTACTTGTTCCTCAAGTTCCTTAGCCAACAAGCTAGTAGACTCCACGTATGCCTCACTGGCCGCTTAGTTTCTAGTTCGACATCATATGTCTAGTATGTCCTCAAGTACGTGATAGCCTTATTTCAACTACTTTTTGTCCTAACAAGGATTTCAATTTCTATTTCATCAAATCTTTATTAAGCTCTCACATCTTGAAATAGTTACTCAGAACTTTGAGATTTAAGATATGGACAATTATTTAAAACTCCAACATATTTCATTATGATTCATTTAATTTTGAAGAAGCTAACAAATACCCACTCACAAAAAGCATAAAGTAGGATTTAGATTTTTATTCAATTAATTTTTCTTTTGCAAAATGATAATATTATCAGATTTAATAGCATAATAATAACAATTATTTTTGTTTCTACTTTTTCTATTGTTGAATGAAAGAATTAAATGGTATACTCACCTAATTTTCAAAACAAAAAAAGATAAAAATCGAGACAACATTTTCCCTTCCTTTATGTAATGGGTCGGGAGATTATTTGACATTTTTCATTTGGCATTACAAGAGAGTGTTCTACCAAACCCTAGAAATTTAGGGCTCTATTTACTATATATAGAAAGTAATAAGGGAGTAATTAGGCTTTGGTCCAATGGGCTTACCAAAGCAAGAGAGAAGATAGAACCATGAGTCTATAACTAGTTAATATTAATCCCATAAATGACCCATAATTTCATGATGCGACATAATTATATAATTAATTGTAATATGATTATAGTTTTAGTCCGTAATTAATAAATTAATCTTAAGATTCTCCTACTCGGACGTATAATCATAACTCAAATGTTTTATCAGATTTCCATAGTCTTAATCCAATCATTTACAATTAACATACGAGAGGATATACAAACTGTACATAATTAGGCGCTACTAATCGAAATCATAACTAAATCATATACAATTAATACACCTAGAGGATGCATAATCGTATATGACCGCTACTAAACTAGAAGCAAGACAAATGACAAGAGTATTCATTCAATAGGAAAGAAAAACATCATTCTCGCTATCTATCCGTCAAAATGACACAAAATCATAAGATAATGACAAACGCTAAAAATGTGTATAATAACGAAAAACATGAGCTTTCCCCATAAAATACATGAAAAGGCAAAGCTCCTCACTAAAACAAAGAGCCCAGCTCCTAAATAACTTCAGCGCGTGACGTGGTTCTTGAAACACACAAATTAGTAAGCCTTGGTTAGCAGTTTGCCAACATGCTAGTCGAGGCATGTGCTCAATGTAAATTAGGACTCTACAACTATTTTAACAAAAAATAACTTCACATCAATGTGCTCGAGCGAAGTGCTCGTAGTGTTCCTGTGAGAAAGATATAGCTAAAGGAATTATCACTTAACAATTTAGTTTTGATCTAGAAATGGAGGAACAACCTCCAGCCTGAACGAGCCCGCAACCATATTGTACAGAGAGAGAGCGAAAAAATAGAGACACACACACACAAGGTAGCCCCATACCACGCCTCACATACTTTGCCTCCATAGAAGAAGAAGCTTTAAGTGTTTTCACACTTTTCCACAAAATGTACTTCCACCATCATAAATATATAACCAGAAGTGAACTTTTTATCATCCACGTAACCTGCAAAATCGGAATCATTAAAACCAACCACCTCAAGAGTGTCGGTACGCCGATATGTTAACATGATCCTTTGATAATTCGAAGATACCTCAAAACTTTCTTAGTCGCTTTCCAGGAGCTTTGACCAAGATCACTCAAGTACCTACCCAATAGGCCAACAGCAAAATCAATATCAGGGTGTGTACATACTTGAGCATACAAATAAGCCGTCATAATCAAGAAACAGACCGCTTCTCAAAACTGTAATTTTCTCCGAAATTTCCTCCCTTGGATCTTTGGTGAAACCCCTCATTTCTGGTACTCACACGTAGCCCTCATCGAGTAGATGAACTTTCACCCTTTGCTCAACAAATTCCGATTGACGGAACTCCGTAGATCGTTGAAAGAAGTTCTTGGAAGCTCTTTCCTCTCATTTTCTCTTTCACGGTTTTTTTCTGCCAGAGTGCCAATGGATCCTTCCTTTTGTCCCCTAAGCCCTTTACTCAAGGTTTAAGTAGTCCACGACTTGTCCTTGTCGTTTCTGCCCCGAAACTATTTATTTCGTCCAGGTTTAATTTCAATTTATTTTAAATGAAATTTACTTAATTTATTTTCCACTTTATCTTAAAATCCCATTTTTGGAGTTAGCCAGACTAGTAAGCCTCAAACATGAAATACATTGTCTCTAATTCAACCTAAATTTGTCTAGGTAACTAGATTTCGCAGATGAATCCATAGTAGACGCGCTCTATCATCCGAGATGTAGAAAATTTAAGGTTTGCATCATGTACTATAGCGACAATTTACCATTTTGCTTTTTTTTTCGGAAAAATTCAAATTTACCCAGGTTTTACGATAGCTTATATGGAGTCTTAGAAACAAACTTACTAAGAACTTGATTCAAAATATATACTCTGAATAATAAGGTTTCACCCCACAAGAACTCAGGTAGTGAGGAACTAACAAGCATATATCGAACCATATCAAGAAGTGTGTGATTTCTCCTCTACGCAATCCCATTTTGTTGAGGAGTACCAGACATTGTATACTGAGCATTAATGCCACATTCTTGAAGGTACCTCGCAAATGGTCTAGGGTTGCGTCCCGTCTCATCATATCTACCATAATACTCACCATATCTGTCATAATGAACCACTTTGATTCTCTTCCCTTGTTGGAACTCAACTTTACTTTGAAAGCTTTGAAAACCTCCAAAGATTCAAACTTCTCATGAATGAGCTTGACAAAACCATAACGGGAATAATCATCAATGAACGTGATGAAATATTTGTAGCCACACATAGCAAGAGGAAAGTGAATGCCAACAAATATCCTGTATGAATAACTCTAAGCAACTCAAGATCTATCAATCTTGGCATTCCTAACCTGGCGCTTGTTTACCTGATGCGCCTACACAAGCATCAAAATCTCATAATTCAAGATTTGGAAGAATCTTTCCATTATATGTCTATAAATATGGCCTAAACGTTTGTGCCAAAGAATAGAAGACTTTTCATTCAATCTCAAACGCTGAGCTACTAGCGTGATTAATAGTAAAGGTAGCAAGTAAAATATAATAAAAGGCATAAATCTAATCAGAAGACTCCTACAAAGTACTCAAATGCTAATCGATAAGAATCTCTGTGACAGCTTTAACTTTTCTAGTTCCAAAAGAAAACTATATCCAAGTCTATCCAAAATAGGTACCAATATCAAAATTTTCCTGATCGAGGGTATGTACGCCACATCCTGCAATTCCAAAAATTTCCCGGGGATTGAGCTCAGAATTAACAACCCCGTAAAATCAACTTGACTTTTGTACTCGTCTCCATGCACACATATTGCTCCAAACTAGTCGACTTTCTCGCTTATAATCTCTTGCATAGAATTGCAAGTGTGAATGGTAGCACCACTATCTAACCACCAAGTATCAAACGACACATCAATGATATTAGATTCAAAACAAACATTCACCCAATGATTATCAAATAGCTCATTTTTCCCATTCTTGTAATTAGTCCCATTGAGTTTGGTGATGAAGAGAATTGAGGAAAGCTCAAAGCTGAAGAATAAACAAGAGAGCAATGTCAAAAATACATGTAAAACAAGGACATGCAAATTGTTCCATTCTTCGGCTTACCAAATGACCCACAAAAGTGGTCACCAAATGCTAGAGTCTATAAAATATAAAAAGACTCATACACAGGTAAAAACAATTCACCAACCGTCACAACCAAATACGTTAATTTCCCACCGATAGGGTAGTAAAATTACGTGGTTCATGACACTTAATGAAATCTCTTCATCAAATCCAAGATCTTACCAAATAATCAAATCATCGATAGGGACAACTTCACTATCCTGGTATGAATCTTAGAAAATTGATGCGCAAGACGAGAAATAATAACTTTGCTACATCAGTTTAAAGAATATCCGACATGCTCAGACTCATGAGAAGCAAGTTCATAAGCATTCAATATTTCTCAATTTTTATCCAAGTACAATAATATCAATAATAATCTTATTCACAATATGATGCTATAAGTAATCACAAATAGTAATAAAACATAAATTGCTAAAGCAATATTGTGAAAAAGGAAATAAGAAAATATTATAAAATTGCAAATTCACTTATCCTAAGATCAAATTTGATGTTTTATGGGGTAAAATACCCCATGAAATAAATCCTATAAAAAATTAGAAATTAATAAATAAACTAGAATAATTTCACTTGCAGGTTTGCTTATCCGATATTTGTCCAAACAAATAAAACTATCGTTTCCATGCCCTAGCAATTAATGGAGTGAATAAATTATTAAAAATCTTTCTCATTTGGTTTTCCTGGAGGAAACCCATAAAAGAAAATACACATTTCTTTCCATGAAAATGTAATAAACAATAATAAAAAGAAGATTTTTAAAAAATTGAAACTCATCAATATGTTGCTGTTATCATACTTATTTGTCAAATAAATAAATAATAATTAAAAAAAACATGATTGAAATAACATCATGTACTTTATTATTTTGAATACCCACGTTAATCAAGGAACAAATTTGTATGATTAAAAGAGTTTTAGACCGAAAAAATCTGTTTGAAAAAAAAAATTTATTAAATTAGTTTGAAAGCTAAAATAATTACAAAAGTAGTGCGTAATACTGCTGTTATGGACAGCGGCAATTGGATTTATGAAATTCTCAAATGCCGTTGTCTATGACCACGGCAATTGGGTGTAAAATTTTTAAATGACTCAAATGTGCGATTTATGACCATGGCAATTGAGAAAAGTTTTTCAGACGCTGTGTTTTGGCATAATAGGAGCTGAATTTGCATTTGTAGATGCTTATAATAAGTCACGTTTTTTTTAGAAGTTTGGAAACAAATGGAACTTCTTTTAGTTTTATTTATTTTTATTCTTTACAACTCAATCAATAAGTTGACAGGCCAACAGGCTCTACAGAGAATCAGCACATGCCAACACTTCAGTTGCAAGCACCAAACACCCATTAATTTCATACAACAGCGGCATTTGACAACTTTTCTCAAATTCAATTGTAGTTATCCATAATAGCGGTATTACGCATTACTTTGGTAATTATTTTGGTTTTCAAACTAATTTAATTTTTTTTTTCAAAAAAATTATTTCAGTCTAAAACTCTGATTAAAAAACTGACAACCTTCATTTTATTTATTTATATATTTAATTAAAAACAATATATAAATGTAGTTATGCATTTGACTCTAAACCTAGGATGTGGCTGACTGGGCCCTACTGACTTCCATAGGCTGGTGGGCGTGGCTGGGTCTAGTGCAGCTTAGTGGGAAAAGGGTATATGAATGGAAGTTTTATCCTTCTCCCGGTAACGGAACCCGAGACCTGAATCCAAAACTATCATACTCATTTCTCTGTAAAATCTATTTAGAGGAAAAAAAGAAGAAAGAAGAAATATTTGTACCCTTAAAATAAAGTACTAAAAAGTGCTTATCCATTCAAGCACTTGAAGTGGGTGAATCCATTTCATGGTGTTCTATACGTTCACACCATGGTTTTTTTTTTTTTTTTTTTTTTATTGCTTATTTATATGGATTAAAGTTTTCCAAACAGAGAAAGTTTTGTTGTTAATCTAGTAATCAAACCATGTCCATGGGAAGCTAGCTGCCCAATGTAACTAAGACTGCGTTTGTTCTTCTGTAGAGCAAACTTAGGCAATCGTTAGCAATTAGATGATAATTTTTACAAATTGTTCCAAATACGCAAAAACGAGAATTAGTTGGTTACTGCAATTAATCAATGATTAATAACAAGAGAAAGAATAATAGAGGAAAAGAAAAGGCAATATATGATTTGATTAAAATAACTATGTTTGTTACAATTTTTGGGTATTACATATTCAAAAGATCAACCATGCAACGAAAAACGGTTCATGACTTAAGTTAACTTTGATCTTTTTATTTTGTAGGAATTAATTTTTTTTTTTTTGTTGTTTGAAAATATACAATTTTATTGATTCAAACTAGCAATATATTCGAGAAACATATAATCAAATTTTAAAACTCTAGAGGATGACACAATATCCGGTTAATAAAGACAAACGACCCACTAAAACTCACACATTTAATAATTCTATGATAACTAGAATACATATGACTTCGGGCCAAGAAAGATACGGGACGACCATAATTTGACTGACGCTTTGATTAAACTGGCCATCGTCACCACTTACACACCAAAAAGCGCTGCAATAAAACGACGAAAACCAAACTGTTGCACTAAGAGGACACAAACCACATGTCGAACAAGACGACGACAAAAACACGCCACACAAGACGACGACAAATATACGAAAAAACAAAGTAAAAATCTAGATTTTTGTGAAGAACCACTTATTGAAAAGAAATTGTAGAAAAGAGAAGTAGATGGGTGATTTCAACAAGAATGGTAAAAATCATCCCCTTGCTTAAAAAAAAAAGGCTTATAAGAATAATAAAAGAGAAGAGGTGGCTAGGTTTTATTGGTTAATGAATTGTTTAAACTACATCAAGAGTGAAAATAATGTACAAGATATTAATTGTTGCATGTTATTTATTTTTTATTCATTACATATGTTTTTATTTAATTTTAGTTTAGGAAATAAGGAGATTTCATTAATTGTAGCTTCTTATAAGAGCAATGAATATTGAAATATTTAAAAGCATGAATTCAGTAATTAGTAAAAAGAATAGATCACACATTTGCATGATGTTGCCTCATCGATTAACAAGCAAAGGTAGTGAAGGGGCTACCAAAATCCATCTCCTAATAAATATTTTCCAAGTTACAGTATCATCTAAATCAAACTATTGTTGCATTTAAAAAATTTCACGATTTGTATACCATTTTTGACTAACCATTGGTGAATTCTTCAAGCCGTGAGACTGTTTACTTTCTTTGTGGCCTTGTGGGTCACTAATTTGATCGTAGAATAGATTTTATTGAATTGAGCTCGTTTGGCCGTGATGCTCACAGCACCTAACTTACATATTCTTAAAATCTGTAATCTTAGAAAGACGAGTTAAAATATATAAATGTATTATAGGATTCAACCCTATAGTTTTTGTAGTTTGGCTTGTTTGAAGGGTTTCTTTGGCTGTTAACGTGTATTAATGGTGCTTTCTCTTGGAGTATTGGAAATTGAAGCGGTCTTAAACAAGAAACTATGGGTGTCTAAAATTGCTTGAATATTCATTTACATTTTTGGAACACCAAAATTATGAAAAGGAAAATTATTTTAATGTTAATGGTTTTCCATCATTAAACAAGAACCCATTATTGGTCACTCATTGGTGGGCATGTTTAGTTTTCTCCTTATCAAATTATTAGGAGTATATACTAGTTAGAACAAGTCACTAGGTTAAAGAAAATGAAAAACTGGAGAAAATACTCCATAAACCACTAGCTTAAAGATAATGTTTTGGGGCTTTTATTTTTATTTTTATTTTTGTTTTTGTTGACTCTTTAAGGGGCATTAGTTTCGAAAATGAATGAAGTGTATCTGCATTTGATGTAGCTTAACGCTGTGTTTTGTTAGTTGGAAAATTTTATAAAAATAATAAGGAAAGAAAAAAATAGAAATGTAAGAAAAAAGATATAGATAGTTGATAGGTGTTGGAAGTTCCACATTGATTAGACACGATCCAATTGAAATTAATATATATATGAAGATCGATTAGACACTTACTCTAAAACAATTGAATATTTTTCCTGTTTTTAATACATTCGTTATCTCAACTTTGATAAATATAAATAAAATATGATTGTACTTCATGTTCAAACATACAAAGTGTAATTGGTATTTCATAAATTATTATACTTTTGGAAAAAACTTTTCAATAGGTATGTACAAATATTTACTAAAAATGGTAGTGCATGTTAATAAATTTGATATACAATTGGAATAATGTGCATTCTCAACCCCAAAGTACTTTCACTTCTTTTTTGGCATTTCATCCAATATTTTAAAAATGTTCAAACTAACCTTCTGCACTATCTAAAGTATGAAAAGTAAGTCATTTTCTAACTGCTGTAATAATCACCGTTATCTATCCTTCCAATCAAGCATTACACTTCCAATTCAATTTTTCTACATTTACCCTTCCTTTACATTATCGAAAAATAAGAAAATTGATTCATTTTGTATTTTTATTTTATTTAAAAATTAGATAAAAATTAAAAGATTTATTTATTTAGTTAGATAGGATAATTATTTTAATTTTAAAATTATTTTCTCAAAATTTCTGCAAAATTTATGTTTTATAAATAATATATAAATTTAACATTTATAATGAGGGATGTTTTTTTATGGTATTTTATTTTTCAAAAATAACTTCAAAAAATATTCTTTTTAAATATTGAATAAATTAAAAAATATGTTTACATTAGAGAATTTCCAATTCTAAGTAGATATTAATATTTAACTAAAAATGAGCTGCAATGCCTTATTAATAAACTAATAAAATGCAAACTATAAACATATGCATATTAACTACATCGTAAATTAATAACCAGCCTTGCCAATACTAGTCTTTGTTATTTTCCTTCTTTTTAGCATATATGTGCTATAACTTAATTTGTAAATGCATGCACGAATGCCAAAAACAAAGACGATGAAGATGGCAAAACAGCAGATACTTCGTATACTACAAAATACTGAAATTTAGTCTATCAGGTACTAATGTGGAATGGGGAAAATTAATACACGAATGACTTACAAGCAATTTCTGTTATTATTACATTTTCTTAATTTATTTATGACAAGAATGTAGTTCTCGCTTCGTTCAAAAAATGTAAACAAAATTTATAAAGGGAAGGAAATTGCAAACAAATGATTAGGAAGCAGATCCGAGCCCAACGATAATGTTGTGTCCTTAAGACGAATTTGGCCCCTCAACTTGTACCGAGGATAATGGACAATCGTCTCCCAGGATAGAACGGATCTCGTTCCTCCGAAGTGGTACGGATCGGAGGACCCCGACGAACTCAACTTGCAGAACAATCGCACCAAAAATGATGATGAAGTGAGAAGAATAGTCATATTGTTAAAAAAATGGGAAAACAGGAGTGATAAATAACCTGCGGTTGGCCTCATCGACGTACATAAATGGTTTGAAAAGGTATGGTCCAAGCAGCTGTCTGCTCACGAGTGACACATCTTTTCATTCATTTATGTAATTTGTGGATACCAAAGTCCCAACAAAGAAAAGTATCTAAAAATAAAAACAATTTTTTTTTTAATAAAACGCATCCATAGCCTACACATTCAGTTAATTAATTCCTTATGGTACTTTTATAGAAGAAAATACACAGTTATGTGGTCAGGACTCTGTAATATTTTCTGATGTTGCGACTATGGAGTTTACTTCTATTTCAGTCACCATGGCAGCCGGGCGTGCGCCGGCTCAAACGTGTTCTAGCTCTCTGAGGTGTGGCGGCTGACCGGCAAAACTTCTTTCCACTGGGGTGAGGAGCCAGGTTCGGATTTTGGTGCATGAGCTTGATCCTGAAGGAGGGACAGAACCTGATTGAAGAATAGATCGCAAAGGAATAATCCTTATCTTCATCCACTCATCTTTCTCTCCATCAAGAACCCTGCTACCACTCCCTGGTTGGACACTCAGAATAAGAACAAGTTCTGTGAGAGCTAAAACAATGTTGAGAAATCTCATCATGATTATGATCTTTGTAATTGGGTGATACAAAGAAGAGATGGATGCAATATGCAGATATATGGAGGAGAACTATCATGAGTTATTTATATGCATGCAGCCAATGACATGACCAGAGTTTTTTGTAGCTTAATTGGCTTAATTGAAGGGTTTTTTTTACCCTTGACTAACAGAAATATTAGGTCATAAAGGAAGAAAGTACCTAGAAATTGCTCAAATGACTGATTTTTCTTGTGCAGTTAATTTGATTCCAAATATACGCATCTTAAATCAATTGGAAAGAAAAATAGATGGTACTCTCTTGGTTTTTCAAAATAGATAGGATAATTAATATAATTAATCCATTCTATTAATTTATAGTAAGAACACGATTACTTGAACTTGAGCTTGAATGTTTGGGGTTAGGGTCGTGGTGATTATAGATGTGAAGGTGGGCGAAATTTAGAAAACATAGGGCCTAGCAGATTCGAGTCATTGAATATGCCTCTGCCTCTGCTGACACGACATCAGCATTTTACACCTTTCAGGAGCCATGACAAAGACTCCATTCTATGGCTATCTATCAACCCTCCTTATTATGAATTCACCCCATGTTGACATGGCTTAACATTAGCTCAAATTAGTAACTTAAAGATCATATTTTAACCTTTTTTATGGTAAAAAGATTTTCTTGTTGGTTTGTGTGGAGGTCTAAACCCTCACCCTTGGTTATGCACTCTGAATCTGTAAAATCCTATTCCACTAGGCTATGATTCCAAATTTGTTAATATATGTTCCCCAACTAAATTCTTGACTCCTCCACTACTAACATATTGAGTGTAATCGATTTTTCATAAATTATGATAGTTTGAGATTATTTATTTTTCAATTGATATCCACAAATATTTAATAAAAATATTTCTTGCTAATTAGGTTGATAAAGCTTGATGTATACCCTCAAAGTTACACATATTCATAAGGATTTGGTTGAATATAAATGCTATGATCAAATTCGTATCAACTTATAACGTAAATATAAATAAATTATTTTTTAGTTATCCTACATAAGAAAATTTTGATTTAACTTAATATATTCAATAATTATATTGATTTCGATCGATGATTATAACTATAATCTATTTGTGTATATATCTGACTTATTTAAAATTTAAATTTAAACAATTAATCTAAATTTAATACAAAAGTATTGAGAATTGGAATTATTTCAAAATTATGAAATCATTACTGATGACATGACTTTCAAAGTAATGGAAAATGCCAACCATTATCTTGGAATCATGATAACCTTAAAGCTACTCTTGAATTCCTCCTAGAGTGCAAGGCAATGCTCAAAATATCTTTTTTCTTTTTTTTTCCTTATTTATCTATTTCCTGAAGTCTTCCATAATAACGAAAAATGCAAAGTTTGTTGTCGATCATGTAGTCAAACCAGTATGCCTTGAGGAGCAAGTTCATGGGGAAGCTGCCTAAATCTTAAGTATAATTCTAGAATTTTGTCTACTGTTAAAGTTCGTCTTCTCTTCCTCTGAGACCAATTCAATTTCTAAGTCAAAGAATACCTTCAAACAAGCTAAATTCTACCAAACACCCTAGTCATATACCATAAAGAACATATATGCATTATAAATAAACGAGATTTTTCTTCCCTTCCATTTATGCATATTAATTAATCAGTTTGTCCATCCAAAGATATCACTCAGATCACCCCTCTTGTTTAACTCCCCAAATATCATGATCAGGTCTCAACATTGTTTTAGCTGTCAATGCAGTTGTTCTTTTCTGAGCATTCAACCACATAGTGCTGCTAGGGTTCATGATGGAGAGAAAGAAGGGTGGATGATCAAGATAAGATCTGTTCCTTTACAATCTCTGAATTCAGGTCCTGTTCTCCTCTGAAGAAGTTCATGCAGCCATATCCTGTGTGTTAAGCACTTCAACATGCCATAACGGAATTAAGTTTGCAGGCCATGCCATGCTGCCTCCCCCTCCGTTTTTCATGGCCACTGAACAGTGAAACATATATATAGATGAAGCTCGGTCCAATATGAGATGAGGACCACCAAAATCAGAAATTGTTAGCATTCTCCAGCACAATTTTATGATTCTATCGATTTTTATTAGACCATAGGAAACTCATTCTTCAGGTCGTTTTTCTTTTCATTCTTGTGATAATGTTTGTGTTCTTTTGACTAAGAAAAAAATACTTAACACTATTCACTTGTGGTATCCATCTCCTAATCCTTTAGAATAAATTAAATATCCAAGATGGAAATCATATGGACATACACATCTTTGTACTTGTCTTATTATTCCACAGGCTAAATATTTCACCTATCAATGGTAATAATCTAACAAGAATGAGCAATGATAATGAAGAACTTTCAACCATAAAAAGGACTTTAAATACTCTTCTACTACAGATATAGTAGGGATAATAAATATATTGACAAATAGAAGTGAAACCAATACCCCATGCAATTATGAGTAGAAAGGTATTTGAACAACCTATAAAACCTTAAGCCCCAAAAAATAGTGCCCATAAATACACTCTAAATTTTCTCATTTCTCTAACTTTACTCTATTTTCAACTCCTTTTATATATAAAAAAACCCTAATACCATTTATATTTGTAGAGTTAGGCAATACCTAAATTTTAATTAGCTTAATATACATACTCTTTGGTACTTGTCTTATTGCTGGTAGGTTGAAACGAGAAAATTAAGATTACACTACAAGAAAAAAGACGTATAATGATGCTTTGCGTCCTCACCGCTTTACACTACAAGAAAAAAGAAGGACAATGGCGCTTGCGTCCCTCTTCAGCTCTCTGACATTATAAATGTTTGTGAATAATGACATCTCTCAAAAGCCGTCATCTTTGATTAATTTATTACACTTAAAGCAACATCATCTTTGAATGTTGTCAATGGTACTGTAAAAATCATCTTTGAATTTTTTTATTATCAATAACACTTCAATAATATTATCTTTTGACATCATTAAAATAGTAATTGTATCCTATACTAAAATAATTGATTTCCACGATTCCAAAAAAGAAAAAAGAAAAGGACTTTATAATTAAACAAAAGAAAATTATAAGCTATAAAATTAAATCTTGAAGATGAAATTTCATATAGTACAACGTAGTCAAACAATTAATTTGACTACTTATGAAAATAATTATACACAATTATTAATTATATCAAAATATTATAATAACAATTCTATGATTCCTCTAAAACGAATGATGAGTCTAGTTATAGATGTAATCTCTTATGGTTCGGCATATGACCTTTATAATTTCCTTCATAATCTGTGGTACATTTTGTTTTATCAAATCGTGGCATGATGCAAATGAAACCTATAAAACTTCCAAATATTTTCCATTTTTTCTCGAGATCCAAATGGCAAAAAATGCAAGATAAAGTGGAAAAATAGAGAATCTACCTTGTTTGAGACATTGACAAGTGGATTGAAGAGCTTGGCACTTCTCGATCTTCACATTGTAGTTGGATCTGAGGAGTAGAACTTCTACAACACAGTTTATGAAGTCCTGAGAAACCAGAACAAAAAAACAAAAGGGGGAAAATTATGAATGAATTGAAAAATGAGAGAAGAAGAAGAAACAAAGTATAACCTTGTGGTTCGATCGAAAGAAGAGAGTAGACCTCTAGTTCTCTTCATATCGTTAGGTTGCCATCATTTCTCCTTCCACTTCAAATTTCACGAAGAAGAAAATGGTGATATTTCTGAAAAACATGGATAATAAGAAAAAGAAATTCATTTTGCACAGAGATTTATTATCAAGAAAAACACCATAACTCCATTCATCAGCCCATGACCTTCTCTTTCTTGCCTTATGCCTCCACAAAAGCCTAAAATGACCTCTATTTAGTTGCATTTAATTGCTATATAATCGTGACCGAATAAATCGAATTCTTTAAATCTTTATGTAGTGATTATGATCCTTTATTAAAGAATCACTTACTATACACTCTGGGGGTTATACACTTTAAGTGTATTATCTCTTATGCTATGGTAATAGTAATGACAACATGAAGGTTATGAGGAACTTGAGCAAATGATCTCTTATTCTGGTAATGGTGTATTGTAAGGTTTTATGTGACTTTAAAATTTTTGCTTAATTTAATATTCATATTATGCATGTTTGTAATTACCAAAGTGACTAAACTTTTCATTTGTTTTTAAATATAAATTATATAACTTCATCGAGAATTTTTTTCTCAATATGATATTAATATTATAATGTTTGTAGTCATCAAATAATTAATATTAATGTTTTGAATATTAGAATTATTTATATTATACAATTGAATTCACTTATGAATGATTCATTAGCCACCAAATGATCGAACTCCTAAAGTTTTATCCATATCCAATTGTATATTATTGCACTGATCGCCTAACATGAAATGCTTATAAATATGATGATATAATGTCATAGAATTTGGATTGAATTGTTATGAATTAAAGACAATTTCATTAAAGGTCTTGTTATTGATAACTATTTATATGAATTACATTATGGATGTCATTGTCAATATGACGAAATTGACACTTATAGGATTTTGAGGTGTAATTCATATAAATCTAAATGAAACTCACTATGTGAGATTCCTTAATTCTATGATGGTTATGATAATATTATGGGGTTTACCAATAAAATTGTATGTTTAATTTTATTGATTTATAAATAAATATGATGTTTGTATGATTAGTATATTAATATGTAGGAGCATATGTCACTTATGATATATTATGACTATACTAAAGGGTTTGATAACCCTAAATGAAGTGAATATTATTAACTACAATATTTTGAAATTTTATATAATGTGAAGTTCATTATCAACAAAGTGGCGAACTTGAATGTTCCATGCATTTCAAATTAAGAAATATGTAAAATATCGTTTCATTCGAATTTTTGAAATTCATATAATGTAAAATTCTATGTTACCAAAGTGGCTAAACATAATTTCAAATGAGAAACATGTAAAATATTGTTCATTGTAATATTTTGAAATTCATATAATGTAAAGTCTATTAGTCATCAAAGTGGTCGAACTTGAAATGTTCCATGAATTTCAAACTCGAGGAATATGTAAAATAATGTTTACTCAAGTAATTTGAATCTATATAATGCATAGTTTGTTAGTCACCAAAGTGGCTAAACTTGAATGTTTCATGAATTTAAAATTAAGAAATATACACTCATGCTATCTTACCATTCATTCTTTATGGATGTCTCAAGTACTTGATAAACGTAGTATATTAAAGTTCACGGTTATAAGATATGTAAGAATTCACCCAAAGGTAAACTAACCATCTTATGAATAATGAACATGATGAGATGGCGACCATGATTTCGTTAGACTATATTTGTACATCCAAAGATTACAAGTATAGTTTTAACATGAACTATGAAGAATATCCATTAAAGAAATATGTACTAAAAGCATCATGAAAGTATTATATATTGTAACATCTACCCAAGGGAGAGTTGTGGTGTATATGTATCATTTTGAAATTCATTTGTTTGAAATCGATTATGGTTTTTGCTTTCATGCTTATCAAGTTTAATTATAAAAGATATGATATCTTACGTTACATTATTGTCATCGGATTCCTAATTATTTAGTACACAAGTATGTTTAGCTCCTCCTCGAATAAAATTACCTTTATCGAGGGGCTGACTAGTATCATCCTAAAATTTGATGATATGTAAGAAATAAGTCATTTATAGATGATAAAATCGCAATACTAAATATCTTGGGGAATGATGGATGGGCCTAATTTTATCTTGTTTCAAAGAGGACTTCTCAACTATATGAGATGTTGAAAAGGAAATAAGTCTCATTGATGAAAATGCATTTCCTCAGTAGAATTAAGCAAAGAAGTCACCGATTAGGCTCTTATAAGAGATATGAATGAACCAATTAAAGAGGATGATTCTTACGAAACTATCAAGACCTATAAAAGAAAAACTCGAATGTCATATCATACTATTGAAAATTTTATGGATATTTATAGGATCGCTTCAAAGTAAGTTTTGAAAGACTCTGGTTATGGTTGGTTATTGATCAATAAAAGGAAAGAATACAAGAGTCTTTTCGGCATTGTGAGGTGTTTTGGAATCATTAGGAAAAAGAACAATTAAAATAATAGTTAAGTTTTGTTCTTTTGTATGATTTTATTGTATTTACTTGTAGTTTATTTTAAACATTGGTTTAATGGTAATGGGATTTTATTTCTAATATGATGAGAAGTATTTATGCAAAATACCTAATGATTTATAATGCTTATTTAAATCTAAAGTTGGTCCGATTTATGCTTTACTTCATTTATGACTACAATTACACTTATAGAAGCAAACATGAAGTTAGTTTTAGTAACCAAAGTCTTTGTACACTTGATACTTATATTATATCAATAATAATTGTGATGTATTTTAATGTTACTTAGTTGGAGTATGCAAGTATGTGTTACTAGCTTAAAGAATATAGATTTTAAGAATATAGATTTACAACCCAAACTTAATGTAAAACCCGGGAAAATTAGAAATTTTCAAGAAAAATGGCATAATAATAATAATACACACAATAAATTGGGTTATAATGGTTCAGTAGTTCGGAAAATTTATGGATCTCATATGAGGAACGGACTTCACCATTGATTCGTCTCATAAATTCAGTTACTCGTAAAACTTTGTTAAATTATGAGATAATTGGATTTTCACGACGTAGAGTATCCAAGGTCTAGTGACCCTAGTACGATTTTACTAGAATCCCGGGTGTTAGGACATAACTCAAGGTAAGTTCATTTAAAATAAATTGAATTTGAACTGGGATGAAATAAATTATTTCGGGCCAAAAACGGACTGGAAGGTAATAATGTGGCACAATGTGAGCCACGTATCCAAAGCATAAAAGGAGAAAAAATCCTGATTTGGAGGATCTCCATTCAAGTTGAGAAAACGTGAGAGGTAGAGTGAGAGAAAAGAAAAAAAAAATGAAACTTATTTTCCGATCCAATGTAGTTCCATCACGAATTTGTAGGGCCAAGAACAAAAGTTCATCTACTCGACGAGGGCTACGTGTGGGTTCTGAAAACATGGGATTTCTCCGAGGATTCACAAAGGAGTTGTGATATCAAAGTGTTTCCGTTTGTGAAGTTCCCACGGGACTCTAGAGTTTCTTCACGCTCCAAGAGGTAGGGATACTTCCTACTTTGATTTATTTCTTTTCCATTCTAGGGGCTGTTTGGTTGAGGTTTTAATGCCCTAAGGGGCTATT